>JAOXNT010081009.1:0-16127 GCA_028565815.1 Cletocamptus dominicanus | reverse complement strand
CTCGTTTGCCAACTCCCTCAAGAGCACTGAGACATAAAAAAAGATTATCTTTATCTAAAGTCCCAAAACCTTCATCTAAGAACAAAGTTTCCAGCTCTACATTAGAGCTAGCAATACTACTTAGTGCCAATGCAAGTGACAAGCTAACAATAAAAGACTCACCACCAGATAAATTAGTTACACTTCTAAGTATAGATGCTTGATACCTATCCTCCACCTCAAAATCTAAAGCAGAGGTTTTAGAAACCCTTAGCAAGTACCTATCAGACATCTGACTTAAATAATTATTAGCTTTTTTTACTAATTTTTGAAACTTAAGCTGCTGAACAAAATTTCTAAGTTTATTTCCATCTTTTGAGCCTATAAGATCGCAAAGTGTCTGTAATACTTTAGCATCATCTATTGCATTCAAAAGCAGTTTTTCCTTTTTTTTCTTATCAGCAAATTTCGACTCATATGTTTTCAGACGACTTTTAAGATCCCCGACCTCGACTAACAACTGATCCTTGACTGTTCGAGTTTTAAGGACAATTCTCTCAAGCTCCTCTAAGTCTACAGAAGAAAGACTAGAGAACTCTTTGATTTTATCAACAATCTCTTTAGTTTGCTCACCAATGTTAAAAAGGTCTCTCTCCAATAGGCTTTCTTCTAGCAAGAGATTCTTCAGTAATTGTTTGTGCTTATATAGCCGCACAACATCAATAAAATCAACCTTTGCAACTTCTCTAACCTTCCTCTCTAAGTCATTAAAACTTTTTTGAAGGGCAAACATTGCCACCTGTTCTTTCTCTATCTCTCCTAGCTCTAACTGTGTTTTATAGATATCTTTTTCAGTTTTTACTAACTCTCGAGTGAGTTTTTCACTAAATTTGCTTACCTCTTCTAACTCTTTTAAGTGATCATCATTTAGGTTTTTAATTTTATTATTACAAACTGGACAAATATCTCCTATCTTTAAACTGTTTATTATATCTCGAACCTTAGCACTATCATGCTCGGTGAGCATTGTTTGATTTGCTAACTTCTTTGATTTAATTACTAGATTGTCTTTTGCTTGAATTTGATCTTTTAAATTATCATGCATCGCACTAGATCGATCATTTAATCTACTAATCAAATTATCTAAATCCTTTTTATATAATAATTCTTGATCAATTAATTGTCTTATTAGATCCTGATTCTCCTCAATAACAGAGCTGAGTTTTTTATATAGCTTAAAATCCTTACTCTTCTTATTCAAACTTCCCTTTCTTCTCTCAAGCTCTTGATGCTTTAAGTTAAGCTGGGAGAATTTCACCTGAAAATCCTCAAGCTTTTGTCGATTACTTAGTTTTTCCTCCTGGATATTTAACTCATTTGAAATCAAATCAAGCTTTTTATACTTATTACTTAGAGAAGATTTAATCTCATTTATACTTGCTGATGAAATATCTTTGTATGAATCTAAGTCGCTTTTTATAAACTCTATTTTAGTTTTATTAGTTTTGTTTTCCTCGTAAATTTCAGAAGAGATTTGACTATAAAAATCACCTCCCATTAGCTTCTCAAGTAGCGGTCCTCTATCGCTAAGGCTAGCTTTTAAAAAGCTCTCAAAACCTCCTTGAGCCAGTAGTACCGATTGAACAAATCGATCAAAGTCCAGGCCCGTAACCTCTTCAACCGACTCTTGTACTTTTGTTATGCCTTGAGCAACTACCTCTCCAGTTTGGGCATTACTTATCTGCCTAAATGGAGAACCAAAAGGGTTGGAACTTCCGCTACGGGATTTTTTTTGACTCCAGTGAACTCTAAAAACTCCTAAATTATTTTCAATTTCAACCTCAGCTTGACATTCATTTTGCCCCCTAGACATAATCTCATTTGTGCTTTTAGATATTCTAGGCAGCCTAGGTGTTTGTCCATATAATGCAAGAGAGATAGCATCAAAAATTGTAGACTTACCAGATCCTGTTGGCCCAGCAATAGAGAAAACCCCTTCCCTATATTGATTAGAGTTAAAGTCAATCTGCCAAAAACCGACTAAAGAGTTTAAGTTTTTAATCAGTAATTTATTAATCTTCACTACTAGAAACCGTTAATCGATGAACAATACTCATATAACAACTAGACAACTCCTCTTTAAGCTCTTTGTCTAGTTCAATATTTTCAATAAATTTTTCAAAAACCAACTTGGGAGTCAGCTCCTCGTCCTCTTCAATAAAATCTTCATAATCTACCTGGTGGGGAGTTGATTTTTTTAGAATTTTTAAAATCTCAGCCTCAAAATTCTCTTGAAGCAGAGGCTCAATTTCATCATCAGAGCAAACTTGAACCCAGGGAGTGAGTCCATCATTTTGTAAATTACTTAGAGCTAACTTTATCTCTTCAGTATTCCCTTCAATCTTAATCAAGCTTCTAAAAACTGGAACTTCCAGTTCTTCAATTTCAACGCTATTTGCAAAATTAATAATTATGATTTTTTTTTCAACTTCAGATTCACCGAAGTTCATCTGAAGCGGTGAGCCGCAATAGCGAACATAACTATCACTACCAACAAAGTGTGGTCGGTGAAGATGGCCCAGAGCAAGGTAGTCAAACTTATTCCTAAAACTACTCAAATCAGATAAAGAAAGATCTGCATAAGGAAGTGGTAGCTCCCCTGTCTCCTCTTGTTTGCCGACTGTTAAATGGGCACAAAGCACTAATCTTTGAGACGGTTTTTTAAGCTCATATGCACGAGTAGTTAAATCTTTTAAAATCCTAATTATAGATTTTTTTTTATTCTCTAGTTTATGCTGCTGACTCTCCCCAGAGGAAACTGCCTTAAAATCTGTGTCCTTAATATAGGGAAGCACACACAGACATAGACTTTCATCAATTTCAACAAAATGATTTTTCACATCAGAGCTTAAAGACGAGACGACCTCAACATTAGCTAAACTAAAAAACTTCTTTAATGCCTCAAAAAAGAAAGAGGAGTCATGATTTCCACTGCTGATAACTATTTTACAACTTAAAGTACTAACAACTTTAAAGATAAAATCAAAAAAAAGCTTTTGTGCGGAGTTTGGGGGATTATAAGAATCAAAGATATCTCCTACAATTAGTAGGACGTTAATATTTCTTTGCTTTATTGTCTCATAAAGCCAATCTAAAAATTTTTCATGTTCTGGCTCTCTTTTTTTCTGACAAAGACTCGCTCCAAGATGCCAATCTGCCGTGTGAAGAACCTTAACCAAAACTAGTTGAGTCTATCTGCCTATCTGCTTTAAAAGGTTAGCCTGCTCTATAGCCGCTGCCATTGCCTCACTACCTTTATTGCCCATACTTCCCCCTGCCCTCTGCTCAGCATACTCCATTGTAGGGGAGGAGATAATTCCAAATGCAATTGGTATATTAGTTTCTAGATTAAGTTGAGATAAACTTCTTTCGACTGCGTTACTAACATGTTCATAATGATCGGTATCACCCTTAACTAAAACCCCAAGAGTCACTACTGCATCAATACCCTTTGCCAGAATCAGTTTTTTACAAACTAAGGGAATTTCATAAGCACCACTCGGTCTTACCTCTAACAGATTATCTGTATTTCCTTTACTACTTAAGAAAAATTGCTTTGCCCCACTATGCAGAGCATCCGTTAAAGACTTATTCCATTTTGAAGTTACAATTGCAATTTTTAAATCTGAAGCATCCATACTTCCTTCTAAAATTTTATTCATGTTTTCTCTCCTCTCATTGCAAATATATATAAACCAACTGCCGAGACTGCAGCCAATGAGGGTGCCATTGTGTAAAGAACAATATTTTCAGCCCCAGCCTCCCGAACAAAAAAACTAAAAAGCGAAGAACAGATTCCTAATGCAGGATTAAAGACACCTCCAGAGATAGCTCCAGTACAGTTAATTCCAAGAAACAAAGCACTTGCACTGGCAAGTTCAAAATGGCGATGCTCTTTCCCAGGTACAGTTGTAAAAAGAAATGTTGTAAAAAAAATAGAGCTAAATAAAAATTCGTACATAAATGTAACATGTCCTCTATACCCGGCACCTGGATATAGGAAGAAGTAATTCATATTAAATGAGTAAAGTAGCACACAAGCAAGAGCAGCACCTAACAACTGTGCACAAATGTAAGCTAAAAACCCCCTTAAAGTAATTCTATTTAAACAGAAAAATGCCAATGAAATTCCCGGATTAAAGTGAGCACCAGAGTATTTATAAAAAATAACAATCAAAAAAAAGACAGTAGCACTAACCACTAGAGGATCAGCTGTTGAAGAAGCAGCCAACATCAATGCGAAGGTTCCTATGAACTCAAAAAAGACAGATTTAAACATTAACTTGCTAGAGTTTTATTAAGCATTTTAGTAAAAGAGTCTCTAGTGATTTCAATCACCCCCAAGGACTGTAAAAATGGATTTATTACTTGGCAGTCTATCCATTTGACGCCCTTATTTTCTAACATTTTACACAAACTATATAAACAATTTTTTGAAGCATTATCCTCCAAGTAGAACATTGACTCACCACTATAAAAACTACCAATGCACACCCCATAGAGTCCTCCAACTAGCTTACCATTTTTACTCCAACACTCAACACTATAAGCATTTCCTTTATCGTATAACAAACTGTAACCATCGATAATCTCATCACTAATCCACGTCTCTCCTCCTGCAGCAACCCTTGTTTGAGCACAAAACCTTATCACCTCTTTGAAACATTTTGAAAAGGTTACTGTATGAGATGTTTGTTTTAAGTATTTTTGGAAACTCCGAGATACATAAAACTGGTTTGTGTATAAAATAGCTCTCCTTTCGGGAGCAAACCATAACATTTGATCAAATGACCTATCTGGCCATGGAAAGATTCCTTGCTCATAAGCTTCAATCAAAAGGTCGTAATTCAAATCCCCACCCATCGCAAGTAAGCCCTCTGGGTGGGCCATGGAAACTGGTGGAAAAGAACTAGGCATCACTCATACAAATCTCTATCAATTTATCCTGCATTTTAAACATTGACTCAGCTTGCTGCTTATCAACATTTTCATGGTCATACCCTAATAGATGTAAAAACCCATGAACTAGAACTCTTAAAAACTCCTCTTCTTCACTAACTCCATACTCTTTAGCTTGCCTTCTTACAGTATCAATAGAAATAATAATATCACCTAAAGACCCTCCATACAAAATCCTCGGATCTTCTGATAGAACATTACAAGAAGGAAACGAAATTACGTCAGTTGGTTTATCTTTCTTTCTATAACTAGCATTATATTCTCTAATCTCCTTATCTTTGCAAATGGCAACGGAGAATTCTAATTCATCAAAAATTTCTAAAAGCGGCAAATTAAGAGCCAGATTTTTTTGACTTAAGTTTTTTGACAACTTCGATACTATCTTCTGAATCTTCAGTGTCGAGTTCTTCTGATTTTCTAGACTGTTTTTTAACAGATTTATTTGCATCTTCAGATTTATTACTTTCTTTAGGTTCGGGGTCGTACTGAATTCTTTTATGGTAAATTGAGTTTAGAACTCTATTAAAAGTTTCTGCTATAGAGTTTAAATCTTTTAAGGTCAAATCAGTTTCGTCTAGCTCTCCACTTGAGAATATTTTATTAATTGCTTTTTTAACCAGAGTATTAATTTGAGCAGGCGTGGGATCTTTCAAAGACTTTGAAGAAGCTTCAATTACATCAGCTAGCATTAAGATTCCTGCCTCTTTCGTCTGAGGTTTGGGACCTGGATACCTATATTGAGACTCATCGATATTACCATCTCCTGCTTGTTGAGAGGCTTTTTTATAGAAATACTCGATTCTTGAAGTGCCGTGATGCTGCTCAATTAAATCGATAATGGCATGTGGAAGGTTAGCTTTTTTAGCCATATCTGAGCCATCTTTTACATGTGATTGAATGACTAATGCAGACATAGAGGGTGTTAATTTGTCATGTTTATTGTCAGTTCCAACTTGGTTTTCTGTATAAAACAGTGGTTTCTTCGTCTTTCCTATATCGTGATAATACGCACCCACTCTCAGTAAAATACTATTAGCTCCAATTTTTTTGGCAGCCATTTCAGATAACTGACTGACAATAACCGAATGATTCCAAGTTCCGGGAGCTTGAAGAGAAAGCTCCCTAAGAAGCGGTCTATCAATGGATCCAAGCTCAAGTAAGTTAACATCAGTAATATACCCGCCTAAATACTCAGCAATAGGTGTTACTCCCATAGCAAAGATACCAGAGCTCAGTCCTGAAATTATACTATATATAGTTATTGTCCAATAAGTGAACACCTCATAATCAGGGTTTGTCAGCCAGTAACATGTAACAAGACAAGCATTTAAAACACTAACCCACATACCTGAGTAGATAAAACCTGAGCGCCGTGAAGAGTGAGTAATTAAAATAGAACTTACTATGTTACCAAAAAATATTTGCAATATCAGTAGCCACGACGGTTCTATTAAAAGACCAACTAAAATTGTAAATGATAGGGCATAATAGAGCGAAAGCTTAAGCCCCAAAGTAGCACAAATCACCATTCCACCAACAGCTAGCGGAGCAGCATGGATTGCGGTAAAATGATGAACTTCACCTAAACCCAAACTACCTCCCCTTCCTAAAAGCATAAATATTTTAACCATGCAAAACATAGCACAGAGCATTAGAGCAATGAAAATCAGATCTTTATTCTCTACTACCTCCGCAAAGAGCTTATAATAAATGACATACAGAAGAGACAAAACAAAAAAGGAAAGTACGACCGAACCCACAAGTGAGGCATAAGATGTCGATTGCTCTATTTCAGACTTTAAAAAATCAATTTTAAGCTTTACTAATGGTGTAACTTTATCCCCAGACCTGGCAATCACTTCTCCTCTATTTATTTTGTGGTATATTACGGAGTTTGGGTCTTGGAGCTGCTTGTTATTAACTTGATTAGCAAGTTTCTTATCTTCAACCAGGTAGTTATCATTTGAAATAATAGAGCTTCTAATAACATCACCTTCTTTATATGAAAGTTTACTAAAACTCTGACTGATAAAATCATTGACTATAAAAGTAATGCAAATTGATGCGATAACAGCAATTGCACCAGCCTCAAAATATTTTCTATTACCCTTGAAGTAGGTTATTAGATTTTTAATTTGCTGTGACAATGACATTGAATTAGTTTATCAAATAACTATGAGACAAGCTCCAAGAACCTTTCTTTGGCTTTATCTGCCATTTCAAGATTTCCACCACCTGCCTGAGCTAGCATAGGGCTTCCACCACCTTTACTACCTAGCACACTAGAGACTTCCCCAAGAATAGACTTAGCATTCATATCAACTCCTTTACTTACGTTAACTAGTAGATAAGCCTTTCCATTGCATTTTCCTATTATACCAATACACGCCTGCCCGAGTCTAGACCTCACAGCATCTGCTATATCCCTTAAATTACCTGGATTCTTAACATCGATGACCGCCCCTACTACGGAAAATCCCTTCTGTGACTTAATTGCAGATCTAACTAAGTCTTTTGCTAAGTTCTCACTTGATGATTTTTCAAAATCTCTGATCTTTCCCTCGAGTGAAGAAATTTTCTCAATTAAAGAAGAAACAGATACTAACAAATTCTCTTCATTTGATGAAGTCATTCCACAAAGCTCCTTAACAATATTTCTGCTTAGAACCTGTGCCCTGCTTGCCTTACTTGAAGTATAGAACTCTATTCTTCTACTATCTGAAGAGATACTACTTTCGCCAACTAAAAACGTAGTTCCAATATCTCCAGTACTCTCTACATGAATTCCACCGCAAAGTTCAACTGACCCCTCACCCATTTTAACAACCCGCACAATATCTCCATATTTTTCACCAAAAAGTGCCATTGCCCCCATACCCTTTGCCTCATCTATCGGCATTTGCGATATTTCCACACTATTATTTAGAGAAATTAATTCGTTTAATCTAAGCTGAATCTGATTTAGCTCATCGTCTTTTGGGGCACGAGATAATGTAAAATCAAATCTAAGTCCAAACTCATGAACCCTAGAGCCTGCCTGCCTAACTTCGTTTCCAAGCGTTTCTCTTAGTGCCTGATGCAATAAATGAGTACAAGAATGGTTTTTTGCAATACTACCTCTTCTAACTTCATCAACAACAAGTCTAGCTTTTTGATCGACGCTTATCTCTCCTTCTTTCACCTGACAAATATGCACCCAGGTATTTCCATAAAGCTTTTGGGTATCTTCAACCTCTAACACCCCTGTTTTTGTAGTAATAAATCCAGTATCACCAACCTGCCCCCCACTCTCACCGTAAAAAGGTGTTTCTTTTGTTGTAACTAAAACTGTTTCTCCTCCCTTCCCTGCTTCTATTGAAGAAACCGCCTCATTTCCAAGATATAAACCTGTAAAATCAGATTCTAGCTCTATATGACTATAGCCATAAAATTGAGTTTCTGCAGGTTGAATGATATTTGCAATATTTAAAGACGATTTAGAACTTCGTGAACTTCTTGATCGTTCTTTTTGCTCTTGCATAAACTCATTAAACTCAACCCTGTCAACTTCAAGTCCACTCGAGGCAATAATATCTTCAGTTAAATCTAGTGGAAACCCATAAGTATCGTGGAGCTTAAAAGCAATTTCCCCACTAATAAACTTTGATTTTCTTTTGATCGATTCCTCAATAGCTTTTTGTACCGTTTCCAAACCAGAATCTAGAGTTTTTCTAAATTTCTCTTCTTCTGTGTTGATAATTTCTTTTATCTGATCGCAATACTCTACTAACTCCTTATAAAACTCTCCTTGAGAATTGCCAAGTGACTGAACAAGTTCCCCAAAACCACCACTTGGAAAATCTATATTCACCCCATGTCTAATAGCTCTTCTAATTAGTCTTCTTAAAACGTACCCCCTTCCCTCACTAGAAGGACGCACTCCATCAACAATCAAAAAGCTTGCAGCTCGAACATGATCCGCAATAACCCTCATTGCAACATCAGTCGTATACTGTTCACCTTTTACTAATGGCTTGTCTTGATAATCTAACCCCTCATATTTATGTTTAGAAAGATCTTCAATTTTTAAAATCACATCTTTAAAACTATCTATATCATAGTTTGCTCTTACGCCTTGAAGTACAGAAGCAATTCTTTCAAGTCCCATCCCAGTATCAACACAAGGCCTTGGTAAAGGATTTAATGCTCCAGAGGAGTCTCTGTTAAATTGCATAAAAACTAAGTTCCAAATTTCAAGAAAATCTTCACTTCCCTCAGCTAAATCCTCAGGACGTGCATCCTCTGGCCTCTCCCCTATATAGTAATGTATCTCTGAGCATGGGCCACAAGGACCAGTCTCGCCCATTGCCCAAAAATTATCTTTCTCTCCACACTTAACTATCTTCTCCCTAGGCACCTCGGCAAGCTCATTCCATAAATCTCCAGCCTCGTCATCATCTTCAAAAATCGTAATCCATAGCCTCGATTTATCTAAACCCAACACTTCAGTTAAAAACTCCCAACCATACTCTATCGCTCCTTCTTTGAAATAATCCCCAAAAGAAAAATTCCCGAGCATTTCAAAGAACGTGTGATGTCTTTTGGTTCTACCCACATTCTCTAGATCGTTATGCTTTCCTGATATCCTCAAACACTTTTGACAACTGACCGCTTTAGGATAAGGACTAGAGCCGGTATCTAAAAAATTACTTTTAAAAGGCACCATCCCCGCATTTACAAATAATAATGTTGGATCATCTTGAGGAATAAGGGGTGCAGTCTCTACTTGAGTATGACCTTTTTCTTCAAAAAACTTAAAAAACTGCTGTCTAACTTCTGCTGCTTTCACTTTAGTAAATTCTCTATATCTTTAATTGAATCAAATAAATATGTGGGACTCACTGCTTGAAAAACTTCATCTAAAAGCCCCCCTGTTCTAACCGCAATTGTTTGCTCCACACCAACCTCAGTTGCACTAGATATATCAGTTGGAATATCGCCCACCATAACAGCATCTTTAGGATTACATCCTAATGTTTCAATGCACTTTTTAATCATAGGCTTCTTGTCTGTCCAGTGCAGATTATCGTCCTCTCTGCAGGTTACTATATCAAAGTAATCAAGTATTTCTACCTTTGCCAGCTCCCTTGTAATAACATCAGGGGTTGAGAGCCTAGATGTTGCAAGAGCAACTTTATGATTTTTTTCTTTGAGCTTTTTTAGGAGCTCTCTTGTCCCAGTAATTAAAGCTGGTTCAGGAAAATTTTTCCAATCAAAAAGAACCCAAAAATCATGCATAATTTTTTCTCTTTGATCCTCGGGTACTACCCTAAAAAAATCAAAATTCTCAAAGGAATAACCTATATCATTCATTGTAATATGACTCAAACCCACTTTTTGATATATTCTATGAGCTTGATTAAATAAGTAATTGTGATGAAACTGAATTAAGGTTCCATCCATGTCAAAAATAAATAGCTTTTGGCTCATGGTAAGTTTTTAGTAATATATGGCCCAAGTTTTTTTGTAACTGTAAGTGGTAGATGTTTCCAAATCCTAACTGCCAGCTTAAACTTTTTATTATCTGAGGTTATATCTGGCACCTTGCCTTGATTTACGAAATAATGCCAGTGCAAAGTTTCTGGAAGTGCCCCCCACTGTTTCTTAAATTTATAAGTTCCTGAGCCAAGTGTTGTCCTACCAAAATCGAAATATGAACACCCCTCACTAATCGCCCAGCTAATAAACCTCCAGTACATCTCCATATTTGCTGATAAGTTATTATGCTCCCTAACAGAAGATGCCCATATTATTTCACATCCAATTTTATTATGAACACTAATGCCTGCTGCAATTGGTGTTTCTTCCTTATATCCAACAATAATTTTTGCCCTTTCACCAAAACTTCCAAGAGTGTTTTTAAAAAGAGAAATTGGATAAACAGGAGTACCTAAATCTCTCATATTTATGCAAAATACCTGATAGAAATCCTGAAGGAGACTCTCACCTTCATTACCAAGGAATTCCTTAAAAACTACTCCTGACTTCTTTGGTCTTCTAATTTGACTTCTAAGCTTTGCACTGAAGCTCTCAAACATTTCCTCACTACTGCTTGCAAGTTCAAGAGACATTGCTACCTTTCCAGTGACTTCTTTTGCCCCTTCAAAATGAGTACCGCTTCTTGTTCTAATCTCTAAATATTTAAAATTTTTTGCAAGTTGCCTTGCTTTAGCAATTAGCAATTCCAAAGCCTCTTCAGTTTCAAAAAAGAAAGCACCATCATTTAAATAAGGTAGAGAGGAAACACTTTTTCCAAAAAGCAGACTATTAACAAAGACAAGTCCCAAAAACCCCTTAATAACATCCCCTTCCTTGCACACGAGGCATATAGACTTATGCCCAAAACTTTTGCTTATAACATCTAGCCAATACGGATTTGCACAGTGAGAGTAGACCTTATTTTTTTTACAAAACTGCTCAATTAAAGGATAATCACTTTTGCTAGCTTGGAAGACTTTCATCGAATTTTGTACGCCTCTTCAATTGATGTAAAATCAAAACTCTTAAGCATATTCTCAAGCCTCTTTTGAAACCCTTGTCCAAGGCCCCAATAATGTCTCATAGTTTGAGTAATGCTTAAGCTATTGCAATATGGTTGATCTGCATCTAACTCCCATGGATGAAAATAACAGCAAAAGCTACTACCTTCTTTCTCAATTGATTTTAAAATATATTTATTATAGCACTCAGGCAATATTCTCCAGTAAGCCCCTCCAGCAGCCGGCCACCTTTTTTGAGAGACTTCTAAAGTAGCAAGAGGAATGATACGTATGTAACTACCTTGTTTCGTCTTATAATCATAAGGCTTTAGTGGCTTTTTAGAGTTATCACTTTCTTCTTTTTTTATTGGATAAATACTAGAGTCATATTTAAAACCGAGCTCAGATAAAACCTCATAAGCCCATGGACATTGATCATTAATTGAAAAACTAGGAGCCCTATACCCTAGCACTTTCCTAGCACAAATATCCTCTAATAAGGTTTTTGATAGCTGTACATCTTCTTTAAAAACCTTTGGTACTTGCTCATAAACTCTTTGATGTAAGTATCCGTGGCAAGCTATTTCATGTCCAGCAAGAACAATTTTTTGAATAAGCTGCGGAAAACGTTTGGCAACATAACCTAAAATAAAAAAAGTTGCTTTTGTGTTATGCTTTGCCAAAATATCTAAAGTTAAGCTTACTTGATAATCAACTCTCGAATCTAAGCTATCCCAATCATTGATATCGAAAGCTTCTTCTAAGGCATGAGCATGAAAATATTCTTCTACATCAACAGAAAGTGCATTCATTTATTTATTTTTTAAACGCTTAAATAGCAAATCTTTAGTTAATATAGTTGGCAAAACTTCTGGCTTATTCTGCCCAGGCTTGAATACTAAATATATTGGCAAACCATCTAAATAGTATGGCTTTATAAACTGTTCTATTTCCTTATTTTCACTCGTCCAATCTACAATTACGGGCACAATGTTATTTGTCTTAAAAAAATCTACAACCTCTTTAGTATCAAGAACAAGATATTCATTAGTTTTACAAGTTAAACACCACTCGGCAGTTACATCAACAAAAACTGTCTGATCTTGATAATCATCTAAAAATCCAGGGTAAAACTCAACCCAAATATTCTCATCTGATATCTCTTTGTTACTAGATAAGTCATGAACGATAGAATTGATCAGAGAAATAAAAACAGCAGTAAAAAATAAGTACTGTAATGCCTTACTTACTTTCCCACGAGACTCTATACCAATTATCCAAACACAAAATGCAATTACCAAAATGTAATTTAATGCCTTTAGTCCAAGCTCTAATCCTACGAGGGCAAAGTAAATATTTAGTAGCCAGATTGTACTTGCGATTAACACAAATCCTAAAAACACCTTTAAAGTATTCATCCACTCGCCAGGCTTTGGAATAAATCTACTAAAACTCGGCTTAAAAGCTAATAGCAAAAATGGAAATGACAACCCAAGTCCAATTGTAAAAAATAAGATAACAACAAAGAAGGAAGGCTTGCTTAAGCTAAAAGCAAGAGCAGTTCCAAGCAGTGGTGCACTACAAGGAGTGGCAAGTGCTGTTGCCAAAATACCTTCTAGAAAATCTTCAATATAATTACCTTTATTGCCAAGCTGAGGAATAAACTTAGAGAATGAAAAATGATATAAATCAAAAAAACTAAGGGCTAAGGTAAAAATAATTAAAGCAAGCGAAAGAACATACGCAGGGGATCTAAACTGAAATCCCCACCCTGCACTATGACCTAGGCCTCTAAGAGAAACAACGACAAATGCCAAAAAAACAATAGCACTAATTACCCCTAGGCTATATGTAAAAGAAGAAATTCTAATCTCATTTTCTTTTTTATTCGAGAGCGTGGACATCCTAAATGCCTTTAAAGAAATTACAGGCAATACACATGGCATAAAATTCAGAATAAATCCTCCTACAAAAGCTAATAGCATTATATATAGCATTGAACTATTTGCTACCTCTATATCTTCGTCTATTGAAGAGTTGGTATTTTTCAAGCCATTTATAGCCTGATTAGCATTTTTTAAACTTACTTTTTTTAAAGAAGATTTAAACTTTGGTGACTGCCAAAAAAAAGCACGACTCCCTCCATCGATGGAGCTAATTTTTACTATCCCTGCAGCACTAAAGCTTTCTACTCCTTCTTCTAATTTAAAAGGCAAATAAGCAATTAAGTTATCAGGGGTATTGTCATAGTAAGAATTTCCAAAACTTGCTTGCATACTTGCATAAGGAAAGACCTCCATTAAGCCTGCATCAAAACTGTTTAATCCGTCAATAGCAATTTCAATTAAAGGATCTCCTTGAGAGTCTTGTACAAAAGAAGTTCTAAGCTCAAATCCCTCATCACCGTTAATGAACCTTGCCTCTGAAGGGTCCTTAGGTAGAAGCTTGGAGAGTTTTTCATAATCAGTATTTTGTACTTGCTTATCACGAATAGGAATTTTTGTAGTGATAGTCTTTTGTCCTGGCACGCATCTTGTACTACAAACTAACCACCTCGCCTTAAGCTTAATTTCTAAAAAATCGCCTTCTGGCATTACTTTAAAATCGGTTGAGGAAAAAGCCATTTTTTCATAGCCGTTTACTAAAACCTCTTTTTTAGAGCCTTCCCTTTTTTCTGTGAAAATCTTTGGAGTACTCCAGATAGTATCTAAGCTCTGATTGAGATTCCAACTATAACGATTTGGGTTTGTTTTTGAGAAACCAGGATTTTTCCAATACATATGCCAACCGGGCTCAATCTCAAACTCTACCCCCACACTAAGATGCCGAGTTTGAGGAGTAACAACCTCTAGGCTTGGAACTAGCCTCGGTTTTGCATACTGATTGCCTTTAAAGAACTGATCTTTATCAGCGTAAGTATTATGAACTAAAAAACTAAAATATAAAAATATAAGGGAAAAGCAGCACTTTAGAAAATGCGATATGTTCATAAGTGCTACTTGGGATTTACTTATCTTAAGAACTTAGAAGCTAAGTCTGCCACATCATCCATCACAGAGCCGTCACCGTCTTGATCTAAAAATGAACTAACTAAGGATTCGATACCACCTTCTCCAGCTTGAATATTTTGCAGTTTTTTTGTTGCTCCACTTCCAAGTGCCATAGCAGCAAGAGGTAGAATTTTTTTAATAATACTCTCGTCTTCTCCAACCTCGCCAGCAACCTCTTTTGCTACTTCCCTACTTCCCTCTTTACCACCAAGTAAAGTTTGAAGAATATTATTACCTTGACTAACTGCCTCTTCACTCTCTACTCCCTCAGGAGTATCTAGGAAATTTTGAACTTTTTCATTTCCTTGAAGAGAGCCAAGTAACCCCATAATGCTTCCAGCATCAATATTCGATAGACTCTTTGACTGCACTGCAGGAATAAGTTTTTTTAAAACATTCTCTGCTTGATCAGCACTAATTCCAACGCTCTCACCAATTTTCGTAGCTACCTGCCCACCAAGTGCAGACATAACATCATCTAAAATATTCATAATTCTTAATAAAACTGTAAATTAATAATAAAACAAAACTAATAAAAACTATCACTTTTTAAAGCAATAATAAAGGATGCTTTTTCCAGAGACAGCAAGCTTCAGACTTACCACAAACCGACTCCAGCAAAGACAACTTAGGTTTAGGACCTTCACAGAACACGCAAACACCCTAACTACTCTAAAATAAATAAAAAACCCATTTTCCTCTAGAATAAAATTTTTTGATATGTATAATTTTACCTCCAAAATATTCATATGTGTAGAGCGATTATAACAAGGTTTTAATCTCCACTAAAGATAGTCACTTAAGCTAAGTACAGCATTCAAAGCAACATAGTTTAATTGACTATCTTTAGCTACCAAAGACAGTCAGTTAATTCAAGCAAGGTAGCAAGGAGCAGACAAATGCAGGCAACAATCACCATCATCTTCCCCCGCCCCGCCTCTTTCGAGGAGGACACCAAAGCTCACGAGGCTTTGGTGAGAGCGGTCATCAAGTCCCAAACCCAACTTTGGGACTGGAAGATTGAAACCTATCATGACCATACCTATGTTTGTGATAGAACAAAAGTTACAGGCATTATAAGTCTGAGCTTTTGGGATTGGCTTTTGGGAAGAGAGGTTGAAGACAAAGCAGCACAAATTGCTGAGGTCTTCAGACTATTTTTAAATCTCAATGAAATTACAGTTCATCTTGCTGATGAACCATTTCTTGAGATGTCAAGAGCCTGAGGCATAATCGAGCAGCTAGGTGGAGGCAACTCCCCTAGCTAGCTTGCATAATTTTTTAAAGTTCGTTTTAAAGGTTCGTTAATATATAATCCATCTCTACACTTCCTTTTTTACATCCTCAAAACCGATATAATATTGAGTTTTATAACTAAAATATTAATCATAAAAGAGAGTCCTAAATTCCTTAATGGACGCATTGCATGATAGAAAAAAAACTTCGAAAAACATAGCTAAATCAAGACTTAGTTTTTGACTACATCTACCCCACCACCCCAATGCGTCCATACACGTATTCTTAAATTTTAGCCGCTTTGCGGCTAAAATACGCTCGCTTC
>JAOXNT010079901.1:0-16272 GCA_028565815.1 Cletocamptus dominicanus | reverse complement strand
GCTCAGCCCGCAAGGCTGGCTTGCTAATGCCTTGCCGCTAGGGCTTATGGACAGAGGGGAATACAGGCCTGGCGGCATGAAAGGCATAGCACGGCAGCCGAGGACTAGCGGCGGCACCACAATAGTTTTGAGTTTTTAGTGGTTCGATTTTAGTTGAATTCAGCTCATCAATAGCACTTCTCATTCCTTTTGCGTTTTACAGCAGCCAGCATAGCTCTACGAAGCCTCTGCAGGCCTGTTTAGGAATTTATTTTATTTCCACGCAGAAATACATGGCATTTCTTACATTTACCTCATCGTTATGAGCAGCAAGCTAAATTGGAATTACACCATGGAGGTGAACAAACCCTTGAAAGAGGGTACGTTGCTATTGGCCGAGCCCTTCTTGACCGAGGAGTACTTTGCCCGTACCGCCATCTTGCTCTGCAACCACGAGGCAGAGGAAGGTAGCTTTGGGTTTATCATTAACAAACCTTTGGAAGAGCCGCTCAGTTATTTTACCGACGATATTGACCTACCTGATGCCGAGGTCTTTCACGGCGGTCCTGTAGGCGAGCAAAGCCTACACTTTCTGCACCGTAACGACCCTGAAATTGAAGATGCCCTCCACCTCTTTGGCGGCTGGTATTGGGGGGGCAATGTGTTTCAGATTAAGGAAGAGATTAACGCGGGTCGCTTAACGGCAGATAACCTGCGGTTGTTTTTAGGCTATAGCGGTTGGAGCGAAGGTCAGCTTCGCAATGAAATTTTAAACAATTCTTGGGTGGTGAGCAAAATGCGACCGGAATACTTGGAAATGGATGCCGATAACCTTTGGGAAACGGCTCTGCGCGACATGGGTGGAGTGTATAAATCGTTGGCCAATTACCCATCAAACCCTTCTAGCAACTAGCGGCTTATGAAACGATTCCTGCTGGTTCTTGGCTTTTTCACCCTTCTGCTCCAGCCCTCTTGGGCTGCAAAAACCTTGCAAAAGGAGCTGTCGCCGAATGCGGAAATCAGCTTACTAACCTGTACGCCAGGTCAGGATTTATATACGCTTTTTGGCCATAGCGCGTTGCGGGTTAAAGACCCTGTTACCGGTTTTGATGTGGCATTTAACTGGGGAACCTTTTCCTTTGGAAACAGCCAATTGCTCTTTGGCCTAAAATTTATTCGCGGCAAACTTCGGTATGCGCTTTCGGTTAACGATTTCTCTTACTTTATGGAGGATTACAGAAGAAATGGCCGCGGGGTTACTGAGCAAAAAATCCTTTTATCGCAGGCCGAACGCGATGCCCTATACGAGGCCATGTTGATAAATTACAGTGGCGATAACAGGTATTACGTTTACGACTTTTATTTTGATAATTGCGCTACACGCATACGCGATTTACTAGAAGAGCACGTTACGGAGGTAACTTATGCAGAGGCTTCTGCGTATGCAATGAACAAAACCTTTAGAGACTACTTAGACGAATATGTTAACGAACATATTTGGATCGATTTGGGCTTCGATTTAATTTTAGGGCCTTCTAGTTACGAACATTGTTCGCCAAGAGAATCGATGTTTTTGCCCGATTATTTAAGCCTAGAACTAGGTCAGGCAACGAAAGGAGGCCAGCCCCTACTCGGGCCTTCCAAAGCACTACTCCCCCGCTTGCATCCGGCGCCCGAAAACAAGCCTTTTTATCAACGCCCACCGCTCTACGTTTGGCTAGGCTTTATCCTCTTTGTGTTTCTACTCGCTTGGGAGTATAGACGTCAAAAACAATTGCCCTGGATTAGCGGCACTATCTACCTTGTGTTGGGCTTGTTGGGCATACTCTTTCTCTTTATGTGGTTGTTTACCGACCATTATTCTACATGGCGCAACCTCAATATGCTTTGGGCCATACCCTTTGGTTTTCTGTTGATTCCGCTTAGCGTGCGCTACCTAGGGCCTAAAATGTACTTCGTATTTCTTGGTTTGGCGTTAATCCCCGTAGTGGGATGGGCTAGCTTACCGCAAACGCTAAACGCGGCTTTCTTCCCGCTTATCGGGATGCTTTGTACGCGTTACCTAAGCGATTTTTTGTTAGCTAAGCGCAAATAAGCTGTTTTACCGCCCTATTCTACCTAGTTTTCTTGCGTAGAGCCCAATGACATTTTCTAAACCGTAGTATAAACAATCGGCAATTAGGGCTTGCCCTATGGATACTTCGTGTAACGGCTTAACGCGTTCTGCTAAAAGCGCTAGGTTATCTAGGTTTAAATCGTGGCCGGCATTAACACCCAACCCCAATGATTCGGCGGTATTAGCCGCGTCAATATAAGGTTGCAGCGCTCGTTCTCTTTGGTTTTTATCGGCTTCTGCATAGGGCCCTGTGTAGAGCTCAATTCGGTGGGCACCCAAGGAGGCCATTTTTTCTATACCCTTTTCGTTGGGGTCGGCAAAAAGGCTAACTCGAACACCTGCTTTCTGCAATCGCGCTATAGACGTAGCTAAAATCTCTTCCTCTGTAAATGGATCCCAGCCATGGTCACTGGTTAGTTGATCGGGTTTGTCGGGGACAAGGGTACATTGATCGGGTTGTACCTCTTCTACCATATTTAGAAAAGCTTCGGAAGGATACCCCTCAATATTAAACTCTACGGTTTTATGAGGAAAGAAAGCCTCTTTTAAAGCGTACACATCGCTGTAGCGAATATGGCGCTCATCGGGCCTAGGGTGAACCGTTATGCCGTCGGCTCCGTGTTCTATCGCTTGCTTTGCAAAATGTAAAAGATTGGGGCGTTCGCCGTTTCGCGCATTGCGAAGCAACGCCACTTTATTGATATTTACCGATAGTTTTATCATAGTTGTTTTACATAAAAAAAGCGGCCGTTAAGCCGCTTTAATAGAATAAAATCGTCTGCTAGTAGCGGTAGTGTTCTGGTTTAAATGGTCCTTCGGGCGAAACACCGATGTAATCGGCTTGCTCTTGGGTTAACTCATCTAATTCCACACCGATTTTAGCAAGGTGTAAACGCGCTACTTTTTCATCTAAATGCTTAGGCAGAACGTAAACCTTGTTTTCATATTTATCGGTATTGTTCCACAATTCCATTTGCGCCAGCGTCTGATTGGTGAAACTGTTACTCATTACAAACGATGGGTGGCCCGTTGCACAACCCAGGTTTACCAATCGGCCCTCGGCTAGTACAATAATGTCGTTTCCTTCAATATTGTAAAGGTCAACCTGTGGCTTAATGGTATCTTTTGTATTGCCGTATTTGGCGTTTAACCATGCCATGTCAATCTCGTTATCGAAATGACCGATGTTGCACACGATGGTTTTATCGCGCATAGCGCGGAAATGCTTCTCGGCAACGATGTCTTTGTTACCCGTAGCTGTTACTACGATGTCGGCTTTCGCAACGGCATCTACCATTTTACATACCTCAAAACCGTCCATAGCGGCTTGCAAGGCACAAATGGGGTCAACTTCGGCAACCATAACACGGGCGCCAGCACCGCGCAACGAAGCAGCAGAACCTTTACCTACATCGCCATAACCAGCTACAACTGCTGTTTTACCCGCAAGCATAACATCGGTAGCGCGGCGAATGGCATCTACCAACGATTCTTTACAACCGTATTTGTTATCGAATTTAGATTTGGTAACCGAGTCGTTTACGTTAATGCAAGGTAGCGGAAGCGTTCCGTTTTTCTCGCGTTCGTATAAGCGATGAACACCCGTTGTGGTCTCTTCGGAAATGCCGCGGATATTTTCGGCTAATTCAGGGTATTTATCTAAAACCACATTGGTAAGGTCTCCCCCATCATCTAAAATCATGTTTAGTGGCTTGCCGCCTTCAAAAGCGAACAAGGTTTGCTCTATACACCAATTGTACTCCTCTTCGGTTTCGCCCTTCCAAGCAAAAACGGGAACGCCTGCCTCGGCAATTGCAGCTGCGGCATGGTCTTGGGTAGAGAAAATATTGCAAGAAGACCAACTAACCTCGGCACCCAATTCTACGAGGGTTTCAATTAAAACAGCGGTCTGTATGGTCATGTGCAAACAACCCGCAATGCGAGCGCCTTTCAACGGCTTGCTATCGCCAAATTCTTCACGTAGTGACATTAAGCCTGGCATTTCGGCTTCGGCCAAACGTATTTCTTTGCGCCCCCAAGGAGCTAAAGAAATATCTTTTACTTTGTATTGTTGTTTTGTCTCTGTGTTCATTATTCGTTAAATTTTCAGTGGCAAAGGTACAGATTTCCTAGCTTATAAATCGCCTCCACCCATAGATTGTTCACGCGAAGGCCTATAATTATTTAAGGTATAGGTTAATGAAAGGATTAAACCTGGAGATCGAGGATCGTTGGTTCGGGTAAAAAAGAACTGCTCTTCGTCAATCACTGTTTCGCGGACTACGGTGTTGGCTAAATCGGTTCCTCTTACCGCAAGCACCAAGGCTTTGTTTAAAAATTCCTGCCTAAACCCAATATCTAACGAGAAATAGCCCACGTTTTCGCCCTGGGCTGTAACCTGTGGACCGCGATAAGCCATGTTGAGTTGGAAGCGCGTATTTTTTGCAGGTTTAAAAAACTGATTTAAACGAAAGGTATAGCTCACATTGCTTCGTCCGCCTTCAAAACCTTCTACCTCGCTTTGTAGGTTGTTGTAAAAGACGTTCGCAATCCAATCTTGATCCCACCAAGAGAACGGGCTGTAACTGAACTGTGTTTCCAAACCCGCAAAATGCGAAGTACCCACATTTACAGGGGACTGCTGAATGATGTCCAATGAAAACGGCGTTCGAATATACTCGATGGCGTTGTTCTCTCTACGATAGTACAACTCGGCGTTAAAGGAGTTTCCTTTTTTTAAGTATCTGAGGTAGGACAACTCGAACACATCGATGTATTCCGGAAGAATTTCAGGATTACCCACCAAGATGGTATTGGCATCGGTAAAGACAGGGTTGGGCTCGAACTGCCAACCACGCGGCCGATTTATACGCCTAGAATACCCCGCACGCAAGCGGTTATCCTCGTTTACCCTATACGATGCATACAAGGACGGAAAGAAATCTAAGCGATCTATTTCTACAGGCGAAAACCTATCGAAATCGATGGTTCTATCGGTGCGCTCTACACGCACACCGCTCTGAAAACCAAAGGCGCGCCACTTCGTTTTATACTGGCCGTAGAAGGCACGTACATCGCGGCGATAATCTACATCTAAACGAAATTCCTCGTTCTCGATAACGCCTTCGCCAACGTTATCAAAATCATAAAAGCGGCTCGATTCGCTGCTGCGGTTTAACTCTTGCAGAAAGCCCAATTCTATGGTTGTTGAGTCGTTAACATCCCAGCTGTAATCGGCATTAAAACGCCAGCGTCTACCCGGCCCCGATTCCGTACTCAAGGTTCCGCCAACAAAGGTCTCATCGCCTGCAAACCGTCGGTTTTCAATCTCTTCGTCAAAATCGCGAGGCGCAAAAGAGCCATAGAGTTTTAGGGTTTGATTGGGTTTTATTTCCCATTTGTAATCCAGCTCTGCATTGTGATAGTACGAACCGCGCTGCGTATTGTTATCGTTGTCGAAAGCCTCTAGTAAGCCAGCCGTTTTATCGGTAACGGTGTAACTCAAAAAATCATCGTTAAACATAGACCACTTTCCAAAAGCGTACTTGGCCTGTATGGAATGTCCTTTAGCTGGGCGATACGTTATGCCAGCCCGTGTTTGCCAAGTAATAAACCAACGCTCCTTGGTTCCATCGTTTTCGGTAGTAACTACAGAATCGCCTATGGTGGTGGTGTTTCTAGAGGTATAGGTTGATGGCGAGGTACGCCTATCGTAGTTGCCGCCTAACGTAACCGTTACCTTCTCGCGGTTGTAAGACAGGGTTCCATCGCCCCCATAGGTGTTCCACAATCCGCCGCGGGCGGTAAATGCTCCGCGAAGTCCTTTTTTGCGCTCCTCTTTTAAAATGATGTTTACAATCCCGCCTGTACCTTCGGCATCATAACGCGCCGAGGGGTTGGTAATGATTTCTATTTCCTTTATCTCTCCTGCGGGGATGGTTCGCAAGGCATCGTTAGCGCTAAGTACCGAAGGCCTGCCGTTTATAAAGACCGATAAATTCGAACTCCCTCGCAATTGAACATCGCCCGAAGCACCTACTTGAATAGAGGGCACGTTCTCTAACACATCGATGGCTGTTCCACCCGTGGCTGCTACTTGTTTGTCTACCGAAACCACCTTTTTATCTACTTCGTAACGCACCGAAGAGCGCTTTCCAGTAACCTGTACCTCCTCTACCAATTCGCCATCGGGTACCATAGCATAGGAACCTGCGTTTACCACGTCTCCTTTAGCCAAGGTAAACGGCCCGCCAAACACCGGCTTAAAGCCTAAAAAAGTGGCTCGCACAAGAAAGGCACCTGCGTAATCGGTTTCTATGCGAAAACTGCCGTCATCTACCGACATTCCACCTGTAATTAAGCTGGAATCTTCGGCAGAAAGCAAGGCCACGGTGCAATAGCCCATAGGTTGCCCCGTTTCCTCTTCGGTTAGTGTGCCCGTTACTACGCCTTGGGCATTAGACGCAAAAAACAGGAGTAACGAAAAGAGAGTGAATAAAAAAGTTTGTTTCATGTGGCAAAGATAAAAGGTCTAATAAACTGAAGCGAATAAGTCAATTTCTATTGCCACTTGTTGATTTGTTGACAATGCATAACATATGAATTGGTAATCTTGTTCCGTTATTTATGCATTATGACTACAACCCGTCTTTTTTTTATTCTAATGGTAAGCGGCCTTCTATTTACATTAAAAACAGAAGCGCAGGAAACCTACTCCCATGTAGGTGAACATCCTATTTTACACAACGCTTGGGATCATTTTGAAGCCGGTCGCTACGCAGCAGCCCTAGAAGAGGTAGAGCCGATTCGCCAACAGGAAGTGCGCTCCATTGCCAACAAACACCGCTCGGTTCGTCAATATGCCGATTACATTCGCGCCGTTTCTTTGTATTACCTAGAAGATAAGCGAGCCATTGAAGCACTCCAAGCCGTAGTAGCCGATTATCCCGACGCCACACTTCAACATAGAGCTTTGTTTTTCAGTGGGTTATATTACCACAACAAGAAAAAACCTAAAGATGCTATTGCACAGTTTGAACAGGTGGATCAAAACCATTTGGACCAAGCCGAGCGCTTGGAAATGAAGTATAAATGGGGCTATGCTCACTTTAGAAAAAAGGAATTTAAAGAGGCTTTACCCTTGTTTAGAACGGTGCGTTCAGCATCGGGCCCATATCAAGAAGATGCCGCCTATTACAGTGGTTTTATCGCCTACGAAGAGAAGCGTTACCAAGAGGCTTTATCCTCGTTTACGGCCATTGAAAACAGCGAGCGCTATGCCACCGTGGTTCCTTTCTATCGCACCTCTATTCTTTATAAAGAGGGGCAATACGACCAAGTTATAGCCTATGCCGAACCCTTTGCGAAGAATACCGATATTGAATACTACGACGAACTGCGCCATGTTTTAGGGCAGGCCTACTATAAAACGGGCAATTATAGCCAAGCCCTTTACCATTTTGACCATTATTTTGAACAGACCAAAAAGGTTTCACCGCAGGCTCAGTTTCAATATGCTTTTACACACTACAAAACCGGCGATTACAGCGAAGCAGCTAAGCGCTTTCAACCCTTGAGTTTGGCCGACGATACCTTGGGCCAACACGCCATGTATCTGCTGGGCGATTGCCGTTTGCAAACCGGACAGAAAAGATTGGCACAAAGCGCCTTTTTTAAAGCTTCGCAGATGCCTTACGACGCTGAATTGGTAAAAAATGCTCGCTACTACAACGCGAAATTACTAGCCGATTTAGGCGACTACAACACCTCTGTTGAGGAGTTAACCTCCTTTTTAGATGACTACCCCAACGATGTACGCCGGCCCGAAGTAGCGCGCTTGGTAGGGCAAATTCTGGTTCAGAGCAAAGATTACGACCGTGCCATTCAACTTATTGATCAGTATGGCGATAATAGTGAAGCTACAAGAAACGCCCTGCAGCAAGCTGCGCTCTTTCACGCCATTGATCTCTACAACGACAATCAATACAACAAGGCCCTAGAGCGTGCCAAACTTGCTAAGCGTGAGGGAAGCAAAACAGACTATAGAAACCTGGCTACCTTGGTAGCGGCCAATGCTTATTATCAGCAGAAGAATTACCAACCCGCCATAGATGCGTATACCAATTACTTGGGAAGTATGGCGCCCAATACCGCCGATTTACCTTGGGCAAACCGAACAACGGCCGCGTATCAATTGGCCTATGCCTATTTCCAACGCGACCAATTTGAAATGGCGAGTCGCTATTTTGCCGATGTCGCCGGCACAAACGAAAACACAGAAATGACCACCGATGCTGCTTTGCGCAGTGGCGATTGCTTTTTAATGACCGGCCTTTACGATCGGGCGTTATCGGCCTATACCCTAGCCATTAACCGCAACCACCCCGATGCCGATTACGCTTACCTTCAGATGGCTGCCATCTATAAATTAGAGGATAAAACAACAGATGAACAGGCTATTTTAAAGACCTTTTTAGCTGATTTTCCAAATAGTTCGTATGCTGATGATGCCGCCTTTCAACTAGCTGGCTCTACCTACCGAAGCGATAATCGCGTTGAGGCAAAAAGAAGGTATGGCCAATTTATTAACACTTACCCCAATAGTCCTTATATACCCAAAGCACTGCTGCAATCGGCCTTAATCGACATGAATTTGGGCAATACAAATGAGGCTATAACTACCTATAAAACCATTGCGCGCAAGTACCCTGCCGATCCGGCGGCTAGATCGGCCATGATAGCCCTGCGCGAAATTTATGTTGCACAGGGAAATGCTGAAGCTTTTATTGCTTTTACCGAAGAGGTTCAAGGAACCAGCCTAACCGCTAGCACCAGGGACTCTCTTCGCTTTGCTTCGGTAGAGGAATTGTATCTCAATAAACAATGCGATCAGGTGATTACTGCAGCGGGTCGTTACCTTACCGATTTCCCTTCGGGAACCTTTGGTCTGCAAGCCAATTACTACCGCGCCGAATGTCTTTTTGAAGCCAAACGCTACAACGAAGCTTTGCCGCATTACCAGGTGGTAAATAAAGGTGGTCTTTCGCCCTACTTAGAGAAATCGTTGGTACGTTCTAGTTTTATTGCCTACGAGGAAATAGGAGATTACACCCTAGCACTTAACCTCTATGAACAACTCCTTAGCGTGGCCGCTTTTGAGAGCAACAGAAAAATTGCCATTGTTGGTCGCATGCGATCGGCTCAGAAGTTAGAACGCCATGCAGATGTACTTGCCTTTGCCGATAACGTATTAGCCGAACAAGAGGCTGTTGATCTGCAACTGGAAGCACGCTTTTACAAGGCAAAATCGGCGTTTGCCTTAAACCGCTACGAAGTAGCACGAACCTTGTTTGGCGAATTGGTAGACGAACTCCCCCTTACCTCTACTAGGGCGGAATGCGATTACCACCTAGCACTAATCGACTATAAAGAAAGAGATTACGAAGCCTCTATGGCTAGGTGTCAAGAAATAAAAAACCTCTACTCTGCCTTTGAGCGATGGACGGTTAAAACCTATATTTTGATTGCCGACAACCACGCTGCCATGAACAACTTGTTTCAGGCACGGGCAACCCTAGAGAGTATTTTGGCCTATTACGAAGGAGACCAAGCGCTGCTTGATGAAGCCCAGCGAAAGCTAGATAGATACAGCGCCGAAGAGCGTAGCAAGGCCCCCGTAGATTTTAATGAAGAACCCAACGATTCCATCATTTTTCAAAATGAAAATGAGTAACTTATGCGATACCTATTGACAATCACTCTCTCGTTGCTGCTAGGTACTTCTCGTACGTATGCGCAAACCGATGACGGCAATCAACAGCTGAGTAGTCAAGACATTATTATTCTAAAGGACTACGAGGCTAGAATACAAGATGCCGATAGACCAAAGCTTCGTTTGGATGCACCAGAGGTTTCTTTCGATTCGGTACAGACGCAGTACGAAGATGTACCCGAGCCGCAAACCGAGTTAGCCATAACACCCCATAAAACCAGGCCCTTGGCTACACCACGCGAGAAGCAGCGTTTCTTTAGAGAATCGTATGTAAAGCTTGGTTTTGGTACGCAGTTTTCTCCATTGGTAGATGCCGCCTACCACGACAGCGATATAGAAGATATGCTCTACGGCATTCGCTACCAACACCTTTCGGCACGTTCTAAGCGCGAGAACCAGCGGTTTTCGAACCATGGTGTTTCGGCCTATTGGGATTATGCCCCCAAGAAAATTCGCTGGCGTGCCGATGTAGGCTACCAACATCGAAAAGACCACTTTTTTGGGTACGATGAAACGCAAGAGAGCTTCCAGCCAGAAGAGGTTCGGCAGCGCGTACAAAACATAGATGCCACCGTTGGTTTTTCGAATGCCCTAGCAACAAAAAAAGATATCAATTATCAATTTACTTCAGGCATTCGCTTTACCACAGACGATTACGACCAACGTGAATGGATTCAACAGACCGAATTACACGTAGATAAAACATGGAACGACATGCACACCTTAGAGGTGGGCGGTGAAGCTTGGTTGAGCAATTTTGTACCGACGTATACCAACGACAAGGAACGAGAGATTTTTGGCTTAGGAGCTACGTATGTTTTAGATAACGGTGACTGGGTGTTGCGCGCCGGTGGCCAAACCCTTTTTGGCGATGTATCGAATGATGAACGATGGAATATCTACCCGGAAATCTATACGGAGAAACCCTTGTTTGAAGAACACCTGGTATTTTACAGTGGCTGGAAACGCTTCTTGCAGAAGAATACCTATGGTCAATTTTTAGCCGAAAACCCTTGGATAAACACACAACTGGAGCTTGACAACAGCCGTATTGAAGATAGAATGGCAGGTTTTAAAGGAGCGGCCAAAGGTTTTCACTATGATTTTCGTTTTTCGAATAAAGTGATTACTCAGCTTCCGCTATACGTAACCGACAGTTTAGACGCCAAGCGTTTTGATGTGGTGTACGACAAGCGAACGACTATATTTAATGTTAGCATAGATGCTGGCTATACCTTTAAGAAAGGATTGGCCTTATATGCCAATCAAAATGTGAACTTGTACGAAACGGATAGCGAGGCTGAAGCATGGCACCTACCCGTTTACCAAGGTACTATTGGCGTGGAATACAATTGGAAAGATAAGGTTCGTGCCCACCTGGATGTAACGGGCCTGGCTGGTGCCAAAGCCCGTCGCATAGATGGTTCCATAACCACCATTAAGCCCACTGCTGATATTGGTTTAGGTGTTGATTATGTGTTTTCCGATTATTTATCGTTCTTTTGCACGCTACAAAATTTAGCGTCTATTCGCTATGAACGTTTTTTAAATTACCCTACTTTTGGGTTTAACGGACATATTGGAGCGACGTTTCAATTTTAATGCACAAAAAACAACACATAGAAACCTATAAAGCCTTCTGCAATACCCTGCAAAAGCAGCGATTTGTAAGCCTTAGAAATATAGGTTCCCTTGTTTTAGAAGAGGCGAAAGCTACATTTGGTAAAACGGGCATTACCCCACCTAGAAGCGAGGTATTATATATACCAGGACCGGGTAAAACGGATAGGGCTGCGGCTCTAACCCTGGCAGAAAAACAACAGATTGGCTTGGATAGCGCTTTGCAGAAAGTACGTGCCTTTGAAGAGGATGTACTAGCCGCGTTGCATACCGACGGTCAGGTAGATTTAGCTAAGATTGGCGTTTTCAGGTCGGCGCCAGAAGGGCATATTCATTTTACAGGCCATCAAGAGGCATTGCCCCTGCCTGAGTTTACCGGCTTACAGCCTATTGCCATGCAACCCATTATTCGCAAGGCGAAGACGGTTCCTTTAGCGGAAAACAAAACGAATAACGAAAAACCTGTTAGCAAGCTAAAGGATGAGCAACCTAAAGGGAAAACGGAAGGAATTCCTTATTTGGTAGCGGCTATGTTTTTGTTTGTCTGTATGGCAGCAGCCGTTGTTTATTTTAATGGCGAAATGGCTACGGAAAACAACCATACGGCCGGCGTAGTTACGCTGCCGTCTGCAACCGAAAAAACAGATAATGTAAAGCTACCTACGGGACCGATGGCCGCAGAACGGTTAATGCAGGTAGAAGTTCCTAAACCCGTTTTAAAAGCGCCCATCTACAGCGAAGCCCTTGCTGGAAAGTTAGAACGCGCATATACAGTAAAAGCTACTGATGCACATAGCGATGCCGACTACCTTGTAGTTATAGGCTCGCTTTCTACGAAAGAAGCAGCCCAAGCCTTTGCAGAAAAAGAAGACGGCGCAGTCGTTCTTCCATCGGATGGTCGTTTTCGTGTGGGTATTCCTTTGCAACCTAACAACAAAAGCCAGTGGGATGCAACTTGGCAATCTTTGCAAGCCAACTATTCTGGAGCTTGGCTTATTCGCTTGACCCGCGAGGAATCGTAGATACTTATGGATGCCTACGCGCATACCGAGATTGTAAAACACCATGCCAGCCTATTGGGCTTTGAAGATATAGGCATTGCCAAGGCTGTTCGCTTAGATAAGGAAGCCAAAGAATTAGAGCAATGGTTGCATGCTGGCCACCATGGTCGAATGCAGTACATGGAAAACCATTTTGAAAAACGTATAGACCCTAGACGACTAGTACCCGGTGCCAAAAGCGTAGTAACCCTAACCTATCCTTATTACAACCCTGCCAAACAAGAGGATGACCGTGCACCCAAGGTGGCCATGTATGCTTATGGCCGCGACTATCACAAGGTGATTAAGAAAAAGCTAAAAAAACTTCTAGCCGCTCTACGGGAGCGTATTGGAGATATCCAAGGCCGATGTTTTGTAGATTCTGCACCGGTTATGGAGCGGGCGTGGGCCGCCCGAAGTGGTGTGGGTTGGCAGGGCAAAAACACCTTAACCCTAACCAAGGGAAAAGGTTCTTATGCTTTTTTAGCGGTGCTGATTATAGATTTAGAGCTCTTACCCGATGGCCCGGTTAAGGATTATTGCGGCAGCTGTACAAAATGTATAGACGCCTGCCCTACCGATGCTATTTACGAGCCGTATAAACTAGATGCTTCTAAATGCATTAGCTACTTAACCATTGAATTGAAAGATAAAATACCAGAGGAGTTTAAGGGTAAAATGGGTGGTTATATGTTCGGTTGCGATATTTGCCAAGAGGTCTGCCCCATTAACGCTCGTGCTAAAAAACACAGCGAAGTGCAGTTTGAACCCAAGGAAGCTTTGCTGCAGATGAAGGCAAGGGAATGGGATAACTTAACCGAATGGATGTTTGATGAGCTCTTTTGGGGGAGTCCGGTAAAGCGAGCGGGCTTTACTAAACTAAAGCAGAATATTGCCTTTTTAAAGCATTCGGCTGATAGCTAGAGTGGCTGTTGCACAATTGATTTGGCAAGAATATTCGACGCCTGCAGGAAATTTAACAGCGGAGTAACCTATTGGTTATGAGCATTTTAAATTTTCAAAAAGGAAGAAGATTGAAGTCAAATCAATAGCTAAACCCTTCTTTTTTGCGTTGTGCAACAGCCACTAGAGATACCACGCGCCCCGGCGGCGCCGGAAAACCCACAGCACAGCACGCCTTGGCATAGCCGCTTAGATGTAGGCGACCGTAGGAAGCCCTGCAGCTAGCCTGCTAGGCCGGTGTGGTGGGCGAGGATTTGGAGGCAGAGACGGAAATGGCGCCCAAACCATTAAACTCAAGCATTTTATGTATATTTCCCAAACCTACACGTAACACCCCTAGTATGACTTTTATATGCCCCGATTGTAAGGAGAAGATTGCCGCCCAAGATGTTAATATACAGGAAAACATAGCTAAATGTGCAGCCTGCAACACGATGTTTAAGGCCACGGATCTATTGACCGAAGCGCAATTAGGTAAACTTTTGGAGCCCCCAGCAAACAGTAAGGTAAAGGTTCGATTACTGGGCGAGGATAGTTATGAATGGGTTTTACCTAAAACCGGCCTGAGCCAGAAAACCAAGATTACCGTAGCGGCCATAGCTATGGCAGGGATTGCTATTATTGTTTTTGCCTACGTATTTTTGAGCCTTGACCCACCCACTATTGTTGCGATTTTATTTGGTGTTGGAGGCTTTCTGCCCATGTTATTGATGCTTGTATTCTTTTCCATTTTCTATGTTAATGCCAAGCTGGAGAAGCAAACCCTAAGGATTTCGAAGACGGCTATACAGCTAAAAAAGGAAAGACCCTTGCGACCTAAGGTATACGACATCTCTGTCTCTAGCATAAACCGAATTGAAATGGCTAAAATTAACCCGAGTAAAGGGTTTTATAATTTCAATAAAAAGATATGGGCACCAGAGGAAGAATTGGTGGGTAAATTTGTTGAGGTGCCCCAGCTAACCTACGATATTCATACCGATATACTCTTTTTTGAAGATGCCGATAAATACACCAAGGAATGGGCGGTCTCTTGTTTAAAACTGATATTGTAAAAGCATTGGTATACCGTTTTTATAATAGCTAAAGGTTTGGCCTTTTATTGAAGAAAAAAGATTACCTTTGCAGTCCTCTTTTACAGAGGGTTAATTTATTCATTCACTTACCAAAAATTTCGAATTATGCCGGTAAGAATTAGATTGCAGCGTCACGGACGCAAAAAAAGACCCTACTACCATATTGTAGTAGCCGATTCTAGAGCCAAGCGCGATGGTCGTTTTATTGAGCGCATTGGCGATTACAACCCGTTAACGGTTCCCGCTACTATTAACTTAGATACGGAGCGCGCGGTGTACTGGTTGCAGAAAGGCGCTAAGCCCTCTGATACCTGTAAGAAAATCTTGACGTTTAAAGGTGCCTCGTACCGTGCACACTTGCTTCGCGGTGTGGCTAAAGGAGCGTTAACGCAAGAGGAAGCCGATAAGAAGTTTCAAACCTGGTTAGACGAGAAAGCCGCTAAGGTGGAAGACCGTATAGCCAAGGAAAAAGCCAAGATTGAAGAGCGTCGTAAGAAGCGTTTAGAGGCCGAGGCTGAGAAGCGTACGGCAAAATTAGTGGAAGCTGAAGAGGAAGCTGCAAAAGAAGAAGCCGAGGCTAAGGCCGAGGAGGAAGCTGCTGCTGAAGAAGAAGCGGAAACTACGGAAGAAACCGAAGCTACAGAAGAAGCTCCGGCTGAAGAAGAAAAGAAAGAAGAGGAATAGTTTTCCTTTATCTAATTTGTTTAAACCCGTCTTCGCGACGGGTTTTTTTATGCCTATTCGCTACGTAAAAAGCGCTTGCTCCCACTCGCTGCAGAAGCTATGGGCCAACATGATGGTAGCTTCTTGTATAAGGGGCACCTCGCTAGAGGGAATGGCTAGGTGTAGGCCTGCTAAAGCGCCTGCTTCTCCCCCATGTTCTCCGGTAATCACCACGCTTTTTATCTGGTTTTGGTTAGCGGTTTTTAAGGCCTCAATAATATTGGGTGAGCGGCCGCTTGTAGTAAGGGCTAAAAGAAGATCGCCGGGTTTCATTTTGGCTTCTACCATGCGCGAGAATATCGTATTGTACCCAAAATCGTTGGCCATAGCCGTAAGGGCAATGGTATTGGGGTTTAGGTACTCGGCAGGCAGGGGTTTTCTGTCCATTAGATAGCGACCCGACAATTCGCCTGCGATATGCATAGCATCGGCAGCGCTGCCTCCGTTACCGCAGGTGTATAAGCCATGGCCGTTCGAAAAGGCTTCTAGGCCAAGTTGCACCAGTTGCTTATAAGCTGTTTGTAAGGTAGGGTCTTCTAGTAGCTTTTGGCGAAGCTCAATTCCCTGTTGTATATACGAAGCGAAATAACTCAAGATTGTAGTTTAAAACCTAGCGCAAGGCTAGCATTTACAAGTTTATGGAATTTCTTTCACCTATGCCTATTGAATGGTTAACTTTACGCTGAATTTATTATGGTATGCAGTTTTCTTTAGTAATTCCCATTTTTCGCCGTCCCGATGAGGTAGCTGAGTTTTTGGCTAGCTTGGCCAAACAGGACGATACCGATTTTGAAGTGATCTTTGTAGATGGCACACCCGAAGGTTCTCTAGAACACCTTACGCATCCGTATCAAGACCAACTATCTATTCAGTTTATCTACGAGAAAGGTATTGGGGTAAGCGAGGCGCGAAATGAAGGCGTTAAGGCTGCCCAAGGCGAGTACCTTCTCTTTATCGATTCGGACTGCATTGTACCTCCGCATT
>JAOXNT010078794.1:0-16293 GCA_028565815.1 Cletocamptus dominicanus | reverse complement strand
GGTGGTGCCCATCCCCCGTGGCCGCTGGCAGAAAACCCACAGCCAATGGCGGGTGAATTGGCGGGGCGACCGCTGGGAGGATGTCCGCCGCTCTGATTTGATGATTTTGCGCGGCCCGATGCTGGGGCAGAACATCACGCAGACCGCGCGGCAGGCCATTGATTTGGCTCGCCGGATGGATGAGATGATGACCGGCCTGGCCAAAAAGGCCGGACGGCCCAACGGGTTGATCAGCGTGGAGCGCCTGAACTCTCGCGATAAAGCCGAAACATTCTTGAGCCGGATCGCCGAGTTCTTTGGGCCAACAGGGCGGGGCGGCTTGATGCCGGTGGATCTGGGCCAGCTGCACTACACGCGGCTGAGCATGTCGCCGCAAGAGCTGGAGCAAAGCGAGACCTATGCCCGGACTGTCACGCAGATCGCCAGCGCCTACCGGGTGCAGCCCGCGCGGCTGATGCACGCGATCACCGAGCACAACAACGCCTCGGCCTATACCTGGAACATCATCCATGTGCAGGATTGCATCATGCCCTGGCGGCGACGGTTCACGGAGCGGTTTGGCATGGATGTGCTCGGCCCTGAGTTGATGGGCCAAGGCTATTTCCTGGACATCTCACTGCAGGGCCTGTTGCAAGGCTCGCCCAGCGAGCGGTCTGATCTCTACATGGCGCTGCGCACCGTGGGGGCGATGTCGCCTAAAACCGTGGCCGAACTTGAGGATCTGCCCAGCACCCATGTCAGCGATGATCCTGCCTTCCCGCTGCTGACCAACCCAAATCCGAAAGGGCAAAACGATGCCACCCAAGATGATGCGTAAGGACACGGCCGGTCTTGAGGCGGCGCACGCGGCGCTGTCCTTCAAGGCCCGCGCCGATGGCACGATCGAGGGCTATGGCGCGGTTTTTGGCAATGTTGATCTCGGCGGCGATGTGTTGGAGGCGGGGGCGTTCAGCGCCAGCCTGGCCAGAGGGCGCTCGGTCAAAATGCTGTGGCAGCATGACCCCCATGCCGTGATCGGCGTCTGGGATGAGGTGCAAGAGGACGCCAAGGGGCTCTATGTCAAAGGCCGCATCCTGACCGATGTGCAGGCCGGCCGGGAGGCGCAAGCGCTGGTCAAGGCCGGCGCGCTGGATGGCCTGTCCATCGGCTATCGCACGCAAAAGGCGCGCTCCGCCACGATTGATGAGCGTGACGTGCGTCTGTTGCAAGAGGTGGATCTCTGGGAGGTGTCCTTGGTCACCTTCCCGATGAACCCGGACGCCACCATCACAGCGGCGAAGGCGGCTGAGATGAGCATGCGAGATTTTGAGCGCACACTTCTGAGGGAGTCGAAGCTGTCGCGCCAAGTCGTTTCTGCATTGATGCGGGGCGGCTTCAAGGAGGTCCAAGCCCTGAGTCGATCGGGTGAGGACTATTCTGACCTGCTGGAGGCGGTCCAGGCCGCCAATCTTATTCCCTATTTGTAAAGGAGCCCATCATGGCGACACTCGATGAAGTGAAGGCTGCGATTGACGCGCAGTCCAAAGGCACGCAGCTCTTGCGTGACCAGGTGGAAAAAATGAATGGCGATTATGTGGATCGCGCCACCTTTGAGAACATCAAATCCATGGTCAGTGATCTCGATCAGTCTCGCAAGAAGATTGAGACGGAATGGCTTAAGGAGCTGGAAGCGGCCAAATCCGCCGCCGATGACGCGAAGGCCCTGGCCGAGGAGGCCTCGCTCAAGGCGGGCAACCGCAACGTCACCGAGGGCGATGATCACGGGGTGACCGCTGAGCAGGCCGAGCATAAAGAGCTGTTCTTGTCCTTCCTGCGCTCAAAGGGGGATCAAATCACCGAGCGTGAGCTGAAGGACATGGAGACCAAGCTCGGGGCGCCCGGCGGCTCCGGCGGCGGTGTGGCGGTGCCCACCCTGTTGGAGCGGGAAATCGGCCGCAAAGCCTCCGATGAAAGCGTGATGCGCGGGCTGGTCCATGTGGTCCAGGTGGGCACGTCCGACTACAAAAAGATCGTCAATAAAGGCGGCTCTGGCTATGGCTGGGTCGGCGCGGGCGACACCCGCACGCCCACCGGCCCGTTCAGTGTCTATGAGGCCGAACCCACCATGGGCACGATCTACGCCTACCCGGAGTTCTCCGAAGAAAACCTGGATGATGTGTTCTTCGACCTGGCCGGTGAGTTGATCGATGATGTGTCGATCCAATTTGCCGATGGGATCGATGTGTCCATCGTCGCAGGAGACGGCACGAAAAAGCCCACGGGCCTGCTGGCCACCGCGCCGGTGGCCGATGCCGATGGCGCGCGCGCCGATAAGGTGTTCCAGTTTGTCGGCTCCGGCGTGGCCGATACGATTGGCACGGCCGACAACCTCTACAAGCTGGTCTACACCCTGAAGCGGCAATACCGCCGCAACGCCAGCTGGATGCTGAATGACATGACCACCTTGGCGGTTCGGGTCATGAAAGACAGCCAGGGCCGGTATCTGTGGCAGGACAGCCTGCAAATGGGGCAACCCGATCGGTTGGCAGGCTATGCCGTCAATGCCGTCGATGCGATGCCCGATATCGCGGCCAATACCACGCCCATCGGGTTTGGCGATTGGCGCCGGGCTTACACGTTGGTTGAGCGCCACGGCCTGCGCGTAACGCGCGATGAGATCACCCGACCGGGCTTCGTCAAATGGCATATTCGACGCCGCCTCGGGGGCACGACCACCAATGACGACGCCGCCAAATTCCTGAAATGTGCCGCCTGATCTGAACTGAGATCAACACGGCCCACAGCCTGCGCCTCGGCGTGGGCTGTTTTCTTATGGAGAGATGCCATGGTTAAACCCACTCAAGGCTTCACCGCCAAAGCCGAAAACTCGGCCTATCCCCGCCTGTTCACACCGGAGGATGATCTCGAGCCCGGCACGGAAGCCTATGAGGCCGCAAAGGCCTTGGGCTGCCTGCCCGATCCCGTTGAGACAGCACCCGCGCCCGCAACCAAAGCGCAACGCGCGGCCCCAGAGAAAAAGTAAGCCATGATCCGTCCCCAACGTCTGATCCCGCCCGCCTCTCCGGTGGTGGACTACGAGGGTGTGAGTGGCGCGTTGAAGGCTTTTAGCCGCGAAGATGAGGATGGCGACCGCCTGACCATCGAAGCGCTGGAACGGGCGGCCGTGGATATGCTCGACGGCTATGACGGTCGCTTGGGCCGCTGCATTCTGCGCCAACAATGGGCCTTGGAGCTTGCGCCCAGCCGTGCCTCGCTCCGGCTGCCTTTTCCCGACGCGCGGGAGGTGGTCCATGAGGCTCGGATTGAGGGCGTGTGGACAGCGCAGCCTGAAGGGGTGGTTGATCAGATCGGCGATGCGGTCTTTCTGGAAGGGTTGGCTGATCATGGCCTCCGCACCCGGGTCACGTTCTGGGCGGGCTGGGAGAGCGCCGCCGAGGTACCTGAAAGCCTCAAGCAAGCGATCCGAATGCTGGTTGAACACTGGAACACTGCGCGCAACGGGGCGGGCGATATGGATCTTGTCGATGATCTGCCGCCCATGGTCGCTGCGCTGATCTCGCCCTGGATTTGCCTGCATGGCTGATCGGATGCAGGCCGGAAAGCGGCGTGATCGGCTGGCCTTCGAAGAGCCGGTGGAGAGCGCCGATGGCATGGGCGGTACGAAGAAGGGGTATGCTGAGCGGTTCCGACGCTGGGCGCATATCCGTTATCTGCGCGGCGGCGAAGATGTCATGGCCGCCCGTCTCAGCGGCCGCCAACCCGTGTTGATCACCTTGAAGAAGGGTCCATTCACCGATCAGCTGCACTCTGGCTGGCGGATACGCGATGTGAACCGGGGCACGCTCTACAACATCCGAACCGAGCCTACCCTGAGCGAAAACCGGCTGTTCGTGGAAGTGCTGGCCGAAAGCGGGGTGGCATCATGAGCCAATTCGAGGGTCTGCAACAGCTGCTCTTCGATGCGATCAGCGCCCATGTGGCCGAGCTTGGCGGCCGCGTTTATGACAACGTGCCCGAGGGCGCGGCGTTTCCCTATGCCAGTTTCGGCCTGGCCGATTACACCCCGCTGGATCTGGACTGCATGGTGGCCGGCACAACGGCGTTCCAGATCGATATCTGGTCGCGCGATAGCGCCCAGGGGCGTGAATGCCGCCGGATCACCGATCAGGTGCGCAAAGCCTGCAACGGCTTGTCTGCCCTGGCCTTTGGAGCCGCAATCCATCGCATCCGCGTGACGCAAACCCGGATCTTTCGGGACGCGGACGGCATCACTTGGCATGGGGTGGTGAGCGTCGAGACCGAGGTGGCGGAATGACGACCGCCTCCTGGGAGGGCCTTGGCCGGTGGGCGGCCAAATGCGACGCCATTGTCGACAACACCAAAGCCGAGATCCGAACAGAGATGGCCAAAGCGGCGGATTCTCTGGTGGCGGAGATGCGTCGAGCCGCGCCCGTCCGCCACGGAACGCTGCGCGACGCCATCAAATGGACCTGGGGCCAACCCGATGAGCCCACCCGTTTTGCGGAGACGGTGGAGGCTGGGGAGTTCACCATCACCGTCTATATCAGCGGCGGATCAAGGTCGATCGATGCCGACGCCTATTACGCCCATTTCCAGGAGTTCGGTACCGTCAAAATGGCGGCGAACCCGTTCTTCTTCCCCGCATGGCGCAAGCTGCGCCGGAGGATCAGAGCACGTCTGACACGTGCGTTCAGACGCGCCATTGAAAGCGCTTAAAGGAGCCTGTTCATGACGACCATCAAAAACTTCACCCGTCGATTGCTGATCGAGATCGAGGACCGGGACGCCCCGGGCACGTTTGGCTTTCCCTGCGGGGCCAATGCCCGAGACGTTCAACTGACAAACAGTTATGGAGAAACCACGGTTCTCGACTGTGACAATCCGCTTGATGCGCCGCCTGTAATCATCCGCCACCTGGAGAGCCAGGACACCAGCGTGAAGCTGTCCGGGCGCGTGGCGAATGATTACTTCACGCATTGGCGACGGTGGGCGGATATGGGGGATACGCTCAACATCCGCATCAAGCTTGATGAGCCGGTGGCCAATGGCGGCGGGCATTGGATTGTGCCGGCCGTCTTGTCGCTGTCCTTGAGCATGCAGGGTCAAGAGACCGTGGCATTTGAGGCCAATATCAGCGGCGCTGGCAAACGCGTCTGGACGGATGCGTCGGCCTGATGGGACGCGGTATCGTTCGGGAATGGGCTGGGAAGGATCGTCTTTTCCGGCTCAAATATGGCCAAGTCCTGGATTTGGAGCGTGCCTGCGATCAGCCTGTCGGCACGATATTTAAGGCTGTGACCAGCGCTGATTTCTCGGCCAACCATCTCCGGCACACCCTCTATCAAGCCTTGATCGGTGGCGGTGAAAGCGCCGTCGAAGCGCGGCTTTTGACCGATGAGCAGTTCGAGGCGCATCCGCTTATTCTTCATGCCGCACTGGCCGGGGAGATTCTCGCCGACCTGATGCTCGGTGTTGAGGCGGAAGTTCCAGAGGGGGAGGGCGTGCCAGAGCGATTGAAACTTAGCGATATGGCGGGCCTTTGTGAGCGTCTTGGCCTGTCGCCCAATGAGCTTCTAAACACCGATTATGACGCCATTATCAACATGGTCCACGGTCTCAATAAAGCCAATAATGACAAGATCGATCCGCCCTCTGAGGAGGAATATTTGGCCATGCTGGCCCGGCATCGGCAGAGCCGGACGGGGCCGGCATGACCACGACCGAAGAACGCTTGGCGCTGCGGCTGGAGGCAAAGCTCAACGCCTTTGAAAACCAGATGAAATTCGCCAAGAATGCCGGTCGTGTGACGGCGGATGAAATCGCCAAGCGCTTCAATGTTGCCAATGCCGAGATCACCAAATCCGCTGAGCGCAGCGCACGGAGCATCGCGCGTCAGGTGGATGGCCTGCGTTCAAAATATGACCCAGCCTATGTGGCAACGAAACGGCTGAAAGCGGCACAGGCGCAGCTCAAGGCCGCCTATCAGGCGGGCGCGATATCCGCTGAAGAGCAGGCGCGGCTGATGGACCGCATCCAGGCGGAGTATGACCAAACCACCGCCGCCGCAAAGCGGATGGGTACGGCGGTTCAAGAAGCCGGTCGGCGCGGCATGCGGGGTGGAGCGGGCCTGCAAAATGTCGGCTATCAGGTGCAGGACTTCGCGGTGCAGGTGGGCGCTGGGACATCGGCCAGCGTGGCGCTTGGCCAGCAATTGCCGCAATTGCTGTCGGGGTTTGGTTTGTTGGGCGTGGCCATGGGCACCGCGGCGGCGGTTGGGGTGCCGTTGGTTAAGGTTCTCATGGACACCGAAGAGGAAGCCGAGACCGCAGAGGACGCGGTTTCCTCACTCAACAGCGCGCTGTCCGATATGAGCGGGGCCATTGATGCCGCGCGCGATCTCGACGCTTTAATTGACAAATACGGTCAGGCGGCACAAGCGGCGCGAGACTTGTTTATCGAGCAATCCGCTCTTGCGCAGCAAGACGCATTGAGCTCTGCACGATCGGCAGCGTCGTCTTTATCGGACGAAATTGGCGCTGTGCACAGCATTCAGTCCGCCGATGATTTGGAAAGAGCACGTCAGTTTGCCGGTCAGGCCTCTGGTCCTGGGCCGGGAGGCCAAGCCCGCCAGATGCTGGATGAGTTTGAGGCTCTCAGGCAATCCCTAGATTTAACAGAGCAGCAGGCGCTTGATCTGAACACGGCTCTTTTGCAGCTGAGCGAGGCTCAAACAGTCGATGAGCTGACATCTGGGGCGGCCGCTTTTCGAACAGTGTTGCAGGAATCGGGCATAAACATTGCCACCCTCAGCGATGAGATGCGCGGCTTTATCGGCAACATCTATGATGCCGAGCTGTCCATGCTGTCTCTGGCAAAGGCACAGCAGGAGCTTGAAGCAAGCAACGAAAAATCCGCCCAGAATGCCGCGAATTTGGCCTTGCAGCTCTCACAGGCAGTGGCTGAGGGCGGCGCTACGGCCGATACTGTGGCCCATGTCGCGGATGCTCTTGGAATCGGAGAGGTTGCCGCTTCGCATCTCGTTGATCGTTTGATTGATGGATCGCTCAGCGCTCAGGATTTGGAACGCGCGCTTGCAGATGGCGTGGTCACGTCCGATGAGCTGGCCATGTTGCTGGGTCAATCTGAAGCCAGCGCGAATGCGATTGCTGGATCAGGTATTGGGGCAACGATAGATGGGGCTGCAAATGCTGCGTATCGCATGGCGGGCGGATTGGCCGCTGCGATGGCGCAATTGCGTGGTATTGTTGCGACCGCGCAATCTGATCTCCGCAACTCCCAGCGGACGCTGTCGAACTTGCAGCGATATGGATCTGGAACAGCTGAATTTGAAGGCGCCCAGGCGCGTGGCCGGTTCCAAGAGCAAAGCGGCATGACCGCTTACGATGCTATAAGGACGGGTAACACGGGCGCACTCTCTGAGATTGCGGCAGCGGAGGACCGCGTTGCAAGTGCAGCTGCTGAGACTGCACGTCTAGAATCAGCGGCTCAGCAAATTCTATCTTCACAAAGTGCATCTGCGTCGAGATCGAGCTCACGCTCCGGGCCTAGCTCGCGGTCGGGATCGCGTACAACTGTGAGCGATGCTCAGCGGGCAGCGCGTGAGCAGGCCCGCGCCGTTGAGCGCATCCAGCAGAACATGGAGCGCTCGGTCCAGCGCGCGCAGGATCAGCTGGCCGATCTGGGGCAATCCGCGGCCACTGTTGCGCGCAACCGTGCGGAACGGGAAATGCTGCGCGCGGCGCAACAGGCCAATCTCGATCTGGACAAGAAATACGGCGACAGCCAGCAGACGCTGCGCGATGAAATCCGCGCCACGGCGGATCAGCTCGGCCAGCTGGCACAGCGCCATGAGCTGGCAACCCTCACGCAACGGCACTTCGATGGCGCGATTGATAGCCTCGCCGGCGGCTTGGCCAGTGTCGCAACCCAAGGCCAGTCATTGCGCGCGGTTCTGGCCGATGTCTGGGATGGCATCGCGCATGACCTGGCCAAAAGCGGCATCCAATTGGCGTTGCGGCATGCCTTTCGGCTCGATCACAGCGCGGCTGCCGGTGGCGTCTTGGGCGGTCTTGGAGGCGCGCTCGCCAGCGGGCTTGGGGCGGTGTTTGGTGGGTCTCCGAGCTATGAGGGTGGGGGGCATACCGGGTACGGGCCGCGCATGGGCGGGGTGGATGGCCGGGGCGGTTTCCCGGCGATTTTGCATCCCAATGAGCAGGTGATTGACCTCACGAAAGGCCAGCGTCTGCCGGGCCTCGACATCAATCTTAACGTGACCACCACGGAGGATCTGCTGGCCAGCGCCGAGACGCGCGGCGCGCAGGGCGCGGTCAAGGTGGAGCAGCGCAAGATCAGCAGACGGAGCCGGATCGAATGAGCCTGCTTTACTTTCCGCCGCTCTGTGTCAGCGCGGCCGATTATTCGATTGTGGGCGCGGTCGATGAGGGCAGGCCAAGCCTGAATGGCACCCCATCGGGGGGCGCCACCGGGCGCGGGCATCTGCGGGCCAACCTGACGGTGGCGCTGTTTGGCGAGGCCCATATTCGCCTGTGGCGGTCCTTCGTGGCGCAAGCGCCGGGGCGGACCATTGCTTTGCCGGTGTTCACCAAATACCGCTCCCGCAACGGCCAAGGGCTGATGGTGCAGGCCAGCCCGCGCACAACAGAGATGATGTTCGACCGTGGCCAACCGATGGCTGAGCTTGAGCGGCCCATCACCGGCAGCGTCGCGGTGCAAGCCATCGCTCAGGCCAGCCGGATCACGGTGACCTCAGAGCGGATCATTGAGGCGGGCGGTTATGTCGAGATCGGCAAAAGCCTCTATCTGATCGGGCGCGCCTTCCATGATGGCGCAGGCCGCCAGGTGCTGGAGGTGGCGCCGCGCCTCCGCTGGGCCATCCCGCCCGGCGAGCCGGTCTATTGCGACATGCCGTTTCTCTATTGCACCGCCAACCCAAGAATGGGCCGGGAAACGGCGTCCTCCTTGATCCGCGTGACCGCAAGCTTTGTGGAGGATGTGCGCTATGCTGTCGCTTGATCCCGCCGCAACCCGCGCCGACATCCTGGCGCTGGACAACGACGATCTGAACAGCCCCGGCGTGACGCTTTCGGTGTTCTGCGTGTTGGATATCTTCGATGCGCCGCTCTATTTTTGGAGCGGCCTTGGCGCGATCGAGGCCCTGGGCCAAACCTGGCTTGGTGCGGGCGATGTGATGGCCATCGGCGATATTCCAGGGGGCTATTTCGCGGATGCACAAAACATTGAGCTGACCCTGCTGGGCGCGGAGGCGGCCCCGTCGCCTTTGGAAAACATCCTCCCCCGGATCGAGGCCGATACGCGCCAAGTCGAGGGGCGTGACGCGCAGGTGTTCTGGGCCATCATGGACACCACCCGCGCCTATAGCCCGCTTGTCGGCCAGCCCTTGCAGCAGTTCACGGGCGTGATCGGCAACGCCAGAACCCGCCTGGACGGCCCCGAATGGGGCAGCGTCGAGATCAGCATCGACGGCCCGGCCACCAAGCGCCGCATCCCCGGTGGCGGCCTGTTGACCGATGCCAGCCAGAAGACCCGCCATCCCGGGGATCGGGGGGCCGAGCATATCGGCAAGATCGTCGCGGGGCATGAGGTTCGATGGACCCGCTCGTGATGGCGCTGGCCCTGCATGCGCGGCGGGGCCTCGGTGATCCAGATCGGGAGCAGATGGCCGCGGCGGTCAACGCCTTGGCCAACCGCCCCGATTGCCTGCTGATCACCGATGAGCGCGGTGGCATCGCCGGTCAGCTGGTGACCTTGCCCGGCACGACCACGCGGATTGTCCAAGAGGTGGCCTGGTGGAGCCCGGCGGGGCAGGGCTTGGCGCTGCTCGCTGAGTGCGAGGCTTGGGCAGAGGCCCAGGGCGCGGCGGCGATCCGAGTGTCCACACGGCCCGGCGCCAAGCTGCGGGGCTTTCAGGCGCATAGCACGGTGCATCAAAAGGTTTTCTGAATGGGTAGTGTTGTTACGACCGCAGCGCTTCGCGTGGCCGCGAGCGTTGCGATCAGTCTTGTTGCGCAGCGTTTTCTGCCCTCGCAAGCGCCCGGCGAGAAGGTCAAGCCGCCCGAGATCGGTCCGAGTGAGATCGTCCAGGCGGTTGGGCCGCGCCGCCATGGGGTGGGCACGTTCCTGCCGCCCGCGCATCTCATCTTCGCGGAGGCAATCTGGTGCGATCCCTACGCGGTCGGCAGCGATGACGAGATGGTTCTGCACAAGGTGTTGGCGCTGACCAATGACGCGATCACCGGCATTGGCAGCTTTGTCATTGGCGGCAAGCGGGTGAGCGTGGACGCGGAGGGCTGGGTGCAGACCGCGCCCTTCATCCGGGATGGCACGTCCCTGGTCCGGCTCCGGCTGCTGTCTGAGAGCGCCGAGCATCCGGATCTGGTGGCCCGGTTCAGCGCCGATGATGTGTGGACACCCGACCACAAGCTGACCGGCGTCAGCACGATCCTGGCCGAAAGCATCGCGCCTTCCGAGGAGGATTTCCAGGCGATCTTCCCCAATCGGGAATACACCGAGTTCCTGGCGATCTGCGAGGGGCCCAAGGTCTATGACCCACGCCTGCCCGGCGATGTGTTCACCGCCAATGCCAGCCTGCAAATCGCCCATTTCCTGCGCCAGCCGCACAGCTACAACGCCGGGTTCGCCGACATCCATTGGCCGTCCTTCGCCGCCTTTGCTGATCATTGCGACCTCATCGTGCCCAGCCAAGAGGGGGACATCCCCAATCTGCGCCTGGGCGGGCGGTATGATGAGACCGAAGACCCGGTGGAGGTGCTGCGCCGCATGGAGCGCTCCTGCGGGGCCAGGGTGTTCATCAATGGCGCGGGCCAATGGGCGATCTGCGCCGATGAGCCGGGGCCGGTCGCGGTCACCCTGACCGAGGCCGACATCCTCTCGATTGACGTGGATTATGAGCCCGAGATCGTGAACCGCACCACGATAGCGTCGGGGCAGTATTACAGCGCCGAGCTGGGCTATCAGGCCACCGAGTTCCCTGAGCTGCGCAACGCGGCGGCGGTGGCCCGCTATGGCGAGCGGCGGCTGTCGCTCGATTTGGGGCTGTGCCCGTCTGCGGGGCAAGCCCAAAGGCTGGCCAAGCCCGCCTTGGCCCGCGCCAACCCGGAGCGGTTTGTGGCGATGGAATGCCAATTGGCCGCGATCAAGGCGCTCTTGCCGCGTGCGGCTGATGCCACGGATGTGCGCGCGCCGGTCGTGCGGGTCCACCATCAGCGCCTGGGCATGGACCGTGACTTTGAGCTGGTCGAGGGCGGTGTGACCGTGAAGGGGACGGGCAGGCCGGTTGTGAGCCTGGTGCTGCGCTCGATTGATCGCAACGCCTGGGTGATGCCGTTGGTCGAGCAAAAGCCCGCGCCGACCGCGATTGATGATCTGGGCATATCCGGCTCCGCCTATCAGGCGTTCCGGCTGCAAGCCGTCACCTGGACGGGGGATCAAGTTGAGATCGATCCCGGCCTCTATGGCGAGGAGGTGATTGTCGAGGGCGCGTCTCGCCCCGATGATCCCGCTTTTGATCCGGCCAACCCGCCGCTGACCGGCTGGACGGCCCTGACCAATGACGGCCCGCCGGGCCAATTCCTGCGCGCCACGCTGCCCGGCCTCCACATCGTCCGCGCGCGCTTCCGCCAATCCGGCCTTGGACCTTGGACCTACTACCGCGCCGACAGCGCGGCCCAAACCTTAACGGAGATCAGCTGATGAGCAGCCCCGATTACAACGCGCTATACGCCACCTTCGATGCCACGCCTGGGGCCAACCCCGAGGGGTGGAACACCGCACAGTTTGCGGTCAAATACGCCACGCGGCCCTTCGCGCGCTATAAAGGCGATGGCCTGACGCCTGCGGTCAGCGGCCTGCTGAGCGAGGGCGGCGATCCGGCCTATGGGCCGCGCACGGTGGCGCTCAAAGAGATCATTGAGCTGTGGTCATTGTTCGCGGGCTACGCCGATGCCTTGGTGCCGCCGGAAGTGACCCAAGACATTGCCGCGCTGCAGGCTGATACGGACAGCCTCAAGACCAAGCGCGTGGGCTGGGAAATCCTGGCGGTGGAGCCGGGCACAACCGCGTGGAGCGCGGCCCCCGATGCCATGACGGATGCGGTGCTGGTCGTGCGGCCGAACCGCGTGCAAATGCTGCGCCGGATCGCAGAGCCTGCCTTTCCGAACGCTCAGATCAACTTCCAAGACAGCACGGGCAGCTGGTGGGAGCTGGCCTTTGATGCGCTGCCTTTGGTGGCCGATCTGGACGCGCTGAAGCCGAAGTTTGTGACCATTGATGACACCACCACCGGCGCGGCGACGGATCTGCAAAACTACATCACCCCGAACACCTATATCACCATCCAGAATGGCAGCATTTTCCGTGGCCCCGAGGATCTGAGCAAGTTCGGCGTTTATGCCGATGTGGCGATTGAAGAGACGGCCACCGGCCCGGAAATGCGGTTCACCTATGTGGCACCGGATGCGCGCGCCGGTGAGCGCTGGTCGCGGACGGGCACGGCCACGCCCTTCACTTGGACCCGATTGCCCGATCTGGTCTCCGAGGCGGATGTGATGGCTGAGATCGACGCGCTCGATGCCCGCATCCTGTCGCTGGAAGGCGGCCCAACCCTGCCGGTGATAACGGTTACGAACACAGATGGCGCCAATGCCCAAAACCTGGACAATTACACCGATGGCGCGGCGATTGTGGAGCTGGTGGACACGAGCGTCTACAACGGCCCGCCAATCTCGGGAAACCCATCAGATTTTGGCGTGTCCGCGCTGTTCACGCCGTCCACTGTTGAGGGCGCAATCGTCTACACGCTGCGCTATACCGCGCCGAGCGACCGGGGTCAGCAAACCCATGAACAATGGGAGCGCACGGGCGCGCCAGGGGCGTTCACCTGGACCCAGATTGCCGATTATGTGCCTGAAGGGGAGGGCGGCACGGCGCCCGAGCCCTTCCCGAAATTCGTGATCTGCGGCGACAGCCAAATCCATGGATACGGCATCACCGGCGGCATCAACGGCGTCAACACCGTGCCTGCTCAAGCAGCCCGCATCCTTGACGTGCCGTTAGAGCAGGCCAATGGCGATAACCCGCGCCGCATCGCGGATACGGGGGCCACCATGAGCGCGGTTGGCCTGACCGATCCAGGGCAGATTGCGGAGGCGTTCGTGAACCGCACCGCGCAGGCCACCACCAGCACCAACTATCCGACCAGCCCGGTGGCCAAGCTGCAAGCGGCTGAGATCGGCTTCGCCTTCTATGGCATCAATGATTATGCCCGCGCCTTGGCCCCGATTGGATCGCTGTCTGACACCACCGATGTCTCGTTTCTGGGCGCGATGCATGTCGCCTATCAGAACATCTTGGCGGCCAACCCGAACATTCTCTTTGGCTTCGGCGTGCCGTTTTATCGCGCCAACACCGATTGGACTGAGCGCACCGTGCCGAACGCCCTGGGCCACACGGTTCAGGATTACCGGGATGCGATCAAAGGCTTCTGCGCCAAGTGGAACCTGCCGTTCATCGACAGCTACGGCGACCTGGGTATTAATGAGATTAGCGCGCCCTGGCTGTTGCAGGCGGACTATCTGCACCTGTCGGATGCAGGCGCGTTGGCCGCGGCCACGCTGATGGCCCGCCGCATGACCACGGCCTGGGCCGAGCGTGGCCTCTTTAGCGCGGCGGCAGCGTGATGATTGGGCTGGGCGTCTCCTCCGCAGCCTGGCGTCAGCGGCCCACGGCCAAGGCTGCCGATCCTGCGCCGTTGTTGGCGCGGGCCGACATCCTGATCACGCCAGACAGCGCCTTCACCGGCACCGAAGCGGCAGTCACGGGGCTGAATGCGGGCGGCGCGCTCGCCTTGCCCATGTCCGCAATCGGCTCAGGGGCAGAGATCACCAAGGAGGCCAATGGCTGGCGGTTCAATGCCGGGCGCTATCTTCGCTGGCTTGGCGCGGAGGCCACGGAATACCCGTCCGCGATTGTTGTGCTGGATTACACCATCCATTCCGCCCCTGGAAATGCCCCCACGGTCTTTTTGCTGGAGTTCGACACCGCCAGCCGTCTGCTGATCCGGTACACCTCCACCCCTCGGCTCCAGCTGCTGGGCGCCTCCAACGACTCGATGACCGATCTCACCACCGCCGCCTATGGGGGGCGGGGACGATTGGCGGTGGTGATGGATGGTGAGGGCCAGCAGCTGCCAGCGGGCAGTCAGGCGATCATTGGCAATGATGGCCAGCTTGTGCCGGACGCCACCGTAACCGCGCGGGCGCCGATCCAGCTGGACCAGATCACGATGGGCGCGGCTGATGCGGACCTCACCCTCCACAATGTGGCCGTCTGGCTGTGGCCGGCGGGCGAGACCTTCGACGCGCCCTTCATTGATTACTGGTCGGCGCTTTGACCGTGAAAGGAAGACCCCGATGATCTATGCAGGAACGGCCCAGCAGGCCGGGCCGGAGGTGTTTGTGCGCGCCGCTGATCGGCTGGGCTGCGAGGTCAACACCCTCCTGGCCCTTTGGGAGGTGGAGGCGGCGGGCATGCCGTTCCGCGCCGATGGCACGCTTGAGCGGCGCTATGAGCCGCATAAAGACCCCGGCCACCCGATCACCCAGTGGCGGGACAGCCTCAAGATGCCCCAGCTTGAGCGTGAGGCCGCGTTTGAGCGGCGGCTTCGGGAAGATCCAGAGGCCGCGTGCCGGGCGACGAGCTGGGGCGCGCCTCAGATCATGGGGTTCAACCACGAGGCGGCGGGGTATCCCTCCGCCATGGCCATGGTGGCCGCTTTTGCAGATGATGAGGCCGCGCAGGTGGCGGGCTTTGTCCGGTTCATTGAGGCGGTCGGCCTGACCGCCGCGCTGCGCCTGCGGGATTGGGGCGAGATCGAGCGGCGATACAATGGCGGCGGGCAGGGCGGGGCCTATGCCCGCAAGATGGCGGCGGCCTATCGGCGGCTGAGCGGCGCGCCCGCGCCGGTGGTGCTGCGGTTCGGCTCATCCGGGCGGTCTGTGCGCGGGTTGCAGCGGGCATTGGGCATCACGATCGATGGCAGCTTTGGCCCGAAAACCCTGGCTGCGGTCGAAGCCTTCCAACGCAAGGCTGGGCTGGCGGTGGACGGCGTGGTGGGACCGCTGACATGGGCCGCGCTGGACAAGCCGCCCGCGCCCCCCAACCGCGAGGCACCGCCGGAGGCCGCCGTCCCCGGCCTTTGGCGCGCGCTCATCCAAGCGCTAGGCGCGTTTCTCAAAGCATGGAAAGGATAAGGCATGGCTTACGGACCCTTGGCGCGGATCGTGATCCGCTATGGCGTCGGCGCTGTCATCGGCGCGGCCCAGGCGGAGGTGCTGGCCGCTGACCCGGATGTGGTCACGGTGGTGGCGCTGGCCCTCGGCGCGGTGGTGGAGGCCGCCTATGCGCTGGCCAAGCGGCGCGGATGGGCGACATGATTGAGGTCGCGGCAGGAATTTTGGTTTGGCTGATCACCGCAACGGCGGCGTTCATCATCGGCGGTCGGCATGAGCGAAAGCGGCGCGACCAGGCGCGCGTCCGTGACATCAAGCGAGCAGAGGAGATCGAGAATGAGGTTGAGGCAATGCGCCCTGATGATCGGGCTGATGCTCTTGATCAGTGGATGCGCGGGCGGTGAGTTCTGCGATCTCGCCGATCCAATCCGGCCCGAGGCCCCGGTGGCGGGGCGCTGGACGGCGGGCGAGCAGCAGCAAATCCTGGGCCATAACTTGACCGGGCAAGAGGTGTGCGGATGGCAGCCCTAACCGAAGACCGCGAGCCTGATTCCGATATGGCCGTGCGCATGGCGGTGTTTGAAAAGGCGCTCGGCTATGAAAGCCAGCAGCGCCAAAGGCTGGAAGCCGCCCTGGAACGGCTGGCCGAGGAGCTGGCCCGCGACCGCAAAGAGCGCCACCAAGACCGCCTGACCAGCAATCGAACGCTGCAACGCATCCAGTTCGGCATGTATGCCCTGACCGCCGTTCTGATCCTGGATGGCGGCCCAGACAGCCTGGCCGCCCAGATCTTCGCCATGATCTTCTGATCCCACCAATCCCCCGGAAACGGGGGTGGCGGTGCGCCAACACCGTAATGACATTTGTCAGCCCGGAGCGGACATGAGATTCCGTTAGAGGGCCTTCCGCGAGACTTCGCAAACTCCGCTCCATACGCATAGCTGCCGTTGCTCAAACGATTTGC
>JAOXNT010077685.1:0-16320 GCA_028565815.1 Cletocamptus dominicanus | reverse complement strand
AAATATCCTCGGGGGTAGGCCAGCAGAGCTGGCCGTAGGGGGCAGAAAGCCCCCTGCCCTATTTTGGATAGGGCAAGCTCCGCTTGTCCATTTGTTCTTTTACTGCATGGAAGAAGATTGCGGATAGAGATTTCTTGATAGTTTTTCCATGAGAATATTCTGTAATCACATCTGTCATGCAGGTGTAAAGAATATCAGTCGGTGTATAGAGACATATACCTATAAAATCTTCGACAGAAACTTTTCCTGAGCGTGAATGAGATCGAATACGATTATACAATTCCTCAGCAATTTCTCTAGCCTCAGTTTTCTTTCTTAGAGGTCGAACAGAGCTTCCTTTGACACCCGAGATTGTCTTAGTCTTTAGTATGTCCTTTTCCGCAACTTTTCTTGCAATGAGCTTCCAGTCTTTTCCGTCAGCGGTTTCAGAAATAGATATTTGCAGGTATGTGGGGTTCTTCTCACTAACACCTATTTCCTTTCCATCCAAAGCAGACTTGAGTCTTTCTAGTTGGTACTTTCGACGGCTTTTATATTTCAGATACTCACCTGTGAGTCCCAAGTCGTCAAACAGTAAGCCAGATGCCGTGCGAGTATATACATCCTGTTTGCTAAGCCGAAAGTCTAATTGCGTATATAAAGACGAAGCACTTGGATTGCGTATTGATTTGAAAACTTGGAAATTGAATGGTCGTACACGCCCATTAACCATGCCCTCTACTATTATGTCGCTAAATACGATCTCATGGTTGCGGTCATATTGCTCACTCTCAAATAGGCGTTGTTGTTCGACGTAATTGTTAGCTTGAACTAACCGCATGTCTTTTACCACACGTTTAGTTCCGCCATCGTCTTGAAACAGCACCAGCCAGTCAATAGAGGTCTTGCTCAGTATATCAAGGTGGGTTTGTATTAAGCGGTAGTTGTCACCGCTATCTGACCAATCAATGATATGGCATAATTGTCTAGTTGAGAACATTATCGAACGGCTATTGGCTACATCTATGTTTTCAGCTTCGGCATTTTCGAGTTTCTCTCGGTATTGCATCTCCCAGATTTTGATTAGCCCAAGAAAAATTCGCATGGTGGTGGTGGTTGGGGTTTGGTGGTGAAGGGTAGGAGATACGACTAGCTCCCCTTCTACGGTCTCTCCATTGTAGTTGATCGGGAATTTATATGATCGAACCTCAGAGAGGTTCTCAGCCCATGGATTAGCAAAGATGTAGGGAGCCATTTTGCCTACATTGTACTCTGGCCTAACAATTTTTTCAGGTTCTGTCTTGAGATCGATGTCAAATTCGAGCTGGACAGGTAGTTTGTCTATGTCGTCGTCTATACTCACAGTTTTTGTGCGAGAAAAAGTATTGTTATTATTCATGGCGTTAGCCTTTCACGCCCTTCGTAGTTTTGCCTACAAACCTCTCGCAGTATCGTATACACACTCTCGCAGTTTTGTCTACAAAACTCTCGTAGTTTCGTTTACAAATTGCTCGCAGTTTTCCTGACAAAATTCTGAGCAAATCCACCACCAGAGGAGCCCTGCCCTCTCGCAGTATCGTTTACAGTCCTCTCGCAGTATCGTTTACAGTCCTCTCGCAGTATCGTTTACAATGGCCTTCTGGAAAACTCAATAAAAGCATAGAGTTAAGCCCGTTTTCAAAATCTGGATACGTTCTATAAATACTTTTATTAAATACGTTACGCATTTTGGCCGTTTAGCCTGTGGATAACTTTCGCCCCGAGAGCCTTCAAAACGAGAACGACAAAACGGAGCAAGCCAGAGGCTTGCACAGGATTTGTCTCAGGGGGCTTTCTGCCCCCTACGGCCAGCTCTGCTGGCCTACCCCCGAGGATATTTCTAAAGCGGATTTGAGGGGGGAGCTCGGAAGCCCAGATTTGCCCGTGCACTTTCGTTTACAACCGCCCCGCCAGTTGCCCACCCAGAAGGCTTAGAAAACGCTTACAGAGGCGATTTGGACGCTCTGACGGCCAACCATAGCCCCTCACATGTCCCTAAAAGCTCCAAATTTAGCCGTAGAGAGCCAAGCGACCCCTAGCGAGAGGCGTACCACTGCTCAGGCGAGTTTCGCCCTGTATGGGGCAAATTTCGGCTTCTCATGGGTGATCCTCGATGAACGGCTCGTACAGCTTGCGTTTGTTTCGGAGCATTTGCTTGTTCAGCTTAGGCAGTCCCCCTGCCCCTCTGTGCTCGTTTACGAGCTTGAACAGGCTGGCCAGTTGCAAAATCACCCCTCGGTATCGCTCAAACGGCTGTTGGTTGATCCTGATGGCCAAGTTTTCGGCTGGCTTCTTAGTGGCAAGAGCTCGAAATTCTTGGCGGAGCTGTTTCATCTTCTGGTCGCTGATGCGAACGGACACCTTGCCTCCGTAGATGGCAATGGCGTAGTCGAAGATGATCAAAGGCTCCTTTGTCAGATCGATGTAGTTTCCCTTTAGCTCCTCGAAAAACTGGTGTTTTCCTGTGGTTGCCGTGAGTATGAAATCTCGCTGGTAGCGAAGGAGCTGGACGGAGGCGATATCCTTTTGCCTTCTGCGGTATCGTTGATCCTTGCTTAGTGCGAGTTCATACTGATCGAGGAGCTTTTGGTCTGCATGATCTGGCGGTTTTTTGTCGGGGATTTTGCTGTGAAAGCAAAACCTGTACCCCCGACAAAGGTAACTGCAAACGAGCTGTTGAACGAGGGCGTGCTCATCTTTGACGATGTATTTGTAATCCTTGCATGTTTTCATAATCTCCTTGTGTTAGTCTCGTTTGCACAGAAACACAGAATTCTGTGTTTCTGTATAACAGGGTGAAATTTTACTATGGTGAAAATTTCGAAAAAACCTCGCTAAAACCTTAGCTCGTAGGCAGTCAGAAACCTTCGTTTCAGACTGCCTTACTTCACTAACCTTTTGCAAGCTTACGGGACAAATTTTTGACCGCCCCGCAAGCATACTCCTATTGCACATCGCTAACAGCGATGTTCCATCTCGTATGTTGTTCATATTGAATCCCTTTTTCCTGATTTTTGCAAATTTGAAAACTACAGAGATCGCTATAGCGAATTAGCAATGTGACTGCGATTTTCACTCCAAAGAAACTCCATGAAACCACCCTCTCGGGAGCCTCAAAAGTTTCCGATTTAGGCACAGTAATCTCACCGAAGATTACATGCTTGTGTTGGCTGATTTCTCAGCGGTCAAAGCTTTCGTGTTTTCTTGTTCCAAGCATCACCAAGGAACGAAAACGCCACATCCACTGCCTTGCAGATGTTGCGTAAGCCAATTGGCTTTCCTACTTGCTTCACACTCCCAGAGTATTGAATTTGAACCACCTGAATGACGCTCAGGCACCGACTTGTCTTTCGGCCTCAATACCCCTTCCCACGTTAGATAATTTCATCGAGTTGGTACTCACGTCGCTATCGGGGCAAAGCCCGAGAGTCATATGCTGTACTTGAAGAGCTACCTTCAAGCAGTTTGCGTTCATGCGAACGATTTCGAGGAGCAGAGTATGCGAGCTCTCCTCTACCCATCAGCATAGGATTTTTTGCAGCTCGGCATCGTCTTTACCATCTCTTACTCGGAAGCGATTGTTCTTTCTCGCCTATCACAGTTGAGCTGTTTGCAGCCAGATTTCGCTGGACTTCGGCCATGTCATAAGCCGATCTGCTGTGTCGCCACAGTCAGAGCTCCCTGCCCGAGCTTGGGTAATGCACCATCACAGGCTACACCCCCCAAGGTGGATTCTCACCATCTTTGAAATTACCGACTTTGCGGTGGTAGGACACTACCCCTACTACAGCAAAGCTTGTCCGTGTCGCCCGTACCCCAAAGCACAGATACACAGAAATAAAGATTTCTGTGTATCTGTGTTTATGTGCATCGGATAGAAGATGGGTATTACTCTGACTAAAGTAGTTGAGCATGAGATGAGGGTTGATGATTGATGGTCATCAAAGATCGGGTAGTGAATCCGATCTTCCCTATTTCCTGCGTCAAAACCTTACTTGTCAGTATTACTCCACATCAGCCTCCGTCGATCTGGACAAGCACGTCTCCGTGCATCCAGCTCTACCGCTACAGACATGCAGGTGACAAACTCCTGCCTCTTAGACTGGCTGATGAGACCAGTTTTACCGAGTGTCTGCAATCAGCCATACACAAGCTCCCTAAATCGTCAGGGAGACGGACTATTATAGTCGGAGTTGTTTAGAAATATCTGGAATTATTTTTCGAGCTCTGCCGTTTTTTCTTCAATAAACTGGCGAATTTCTTCATTCATCTTGACCCCAGCAAGGGAGCAAGCTGATTTGAAACGCCTGTGCAGTGAAGCTGGTAGATCAACCGTGAGACGGGCAGGTTTTTCTGCATTTACAGATTTCTGTGTTTCTGTGTTTTTCCGAATTGGCGTGGGGGCGGGGGCAACGTCTCTTCCGTGGCCGTCATTAACGAATTGGTCGATAGCCTCAGGCGTTGGCTGCTTCGGCACTGTCTTGAATGTTTTCTTGCTCATGGAGTTTAGCCAGTTCGGTCACTAGGTTTTCGATATCTTGGGATGCTAGGGAGCTGGGAGACCATTCAAAGATGGATTGCCCCATCGTAAGGGCTTCAGCAAAGGCGACCCTTTGGGGAATTTCAGTTTCCAGAAGGGGCATACCATGCTCGCTCGCCATATCCCGAATGTCTCTGCCGATCACAGTGTTTGCGATCTTGCGTGAGACCAGAAACACAGATTTCTGTGTTTCTTTAATTATGCGAGCTTCTTCAACTTGGGCAACCGTGTCTGTGGATGCCCAGTGAGATGCACCGCTTGGCTCGATTGGTATCACCACGATATCAGACGTGATGATAACTGCCCGAGCGATCTTTTCGGCACGGGGAGGGCCATCGATCACAACGTGATCGTAGTTCTTGGCAAGCTCCATTGCTTCCCTTGCCATGTTGTCACGAGCCATTGCAACAACTTGGAAAGTAGGGGAGGGGCGAAGAGATGCCCAAGAAGATGCAGTCCCCTGAGGGTCTGCATCGATCAGCAGGACGTTATGTCCTTGATCTGCAAGGCAAGCACAGGTGTTCACCGATAGGGTGGTTTTCCCAACACCGCCTTTTTGGTTTAGGTACGATATGATCATGCAATACAGAAAAACAGATTTCTGTGTTTCTGTAAAGGCAGAAAATTTAGGAGATGAAAATTGGACTATCAGGTGCTAGGGTGCAGTAAGTGGCACGGAGTTGGGTAGATGCAGTTTGTAAACGAAAAAATCAAAAAACATGTTGAGAATGAGTTGATTGGTAAGCTCGGCTTCGGCGAAAAGGAAGAAGTAGTAACATATTTCATGGCAACTACCATACCTAGAACGCTAACAGTCATTATATTCCTTATGTTTTTAATTCCCCTGATGTTCATCGGTGGGATTATTCTAGCACTCTTGGTCTATGCATTGCTATTTGGGATAGCGTCTCTTCTTACGGGTAAGAAAAGAAATATAATGCCCTCACAAAGGCAAGTTCTTCTTTTTACAAATCAGAGATTGGTGATTTTCAAGTCCACTACAATGGGGAAGTTCCCTCATGATTTTCATGACGCATATCCTTTGAGCGATATAAGGTTTACTAGCTTTACAAAACCACTTTGGTTGAAAAAGAAATTTTCAAAAATGAAGATATCACTTCAATCTGGCGAGCACTTTAGACATAGGGTGCCACTTAAAGGCAACCTCTCAATGAGTGATGAGGCTAAGAGTTTCATAGATAATCTTGGGATGAAAGATATAGAGATTTGAGCGTTGGGAACATCCAGAGAATATATAGATGAGAAGTTAAGAAGCGGTGTAATAGACCAGAAAGAGTATGACTACCTTTTGGCTCTATTGGAAGGGCCAGAGAGGACGGTGCAGAGACAGTATTTACGCAAACCCAAAGAGAGTCTTAGCTTTGCCGCTTTACGGAATGGCTTTGCAAGGCTATCTCTAATTGTGGCCTTGATTATATACTTGTGTCTTGGCATATACCTAGCATCTTTGAATTTGCCTCAGCCTCAAAGATGGCTTCCTAACTCTTGGGACGTGATATTAACAATCATAGCTATGACTGTAGCCGCTGTGTGGTTGGTAGTTTTCTCTTTATCAAGGCTATATGATCAACTGCAAACTCAAGTCTATTTGTTGACTTCGGGGTTGGTGGGAATTATTTTTCTAGGCTATTTAGTTAATCTTATAAGCTATTCAATAATGCTTATATGGCCGTTTGTCAGTGGGCTAATAGTTACCGCTATCGCAGCTATAGGATCATATCTATTTAGAAGCAGAATGCCATTTGATGTAGATAGCGAAGCACTGTCATTGACAGTGGGTCTTGTCCTGTCGGTGGCGGTCCTAATACTCGGTGGTGTTCACGCAGGTTTCTTAACTGTGTCATTAGTTGTTGGCATCGCCTTGTGCAGGGCAGATAAGTACGTCGAGCAAAGCCTGTTGTTGCAGGGCGAGCGAGATGGTTGAGTCCAGTTTGCCAACAATTAACTTGTCAAAAGCTCTGAGCTTAAAGGGTATCGGTCTTATATCTGCCGCTGATGCGGAAGTTATCTATAAGGCATGGAAAGTTTGCTATGTTTCAGATTTAAGAACACACCCTAGTTTTGCATCGGTTGAACTAGGTGATCTGGCTCAAAAATACCGAGATGAGTGGCAGAGTATTCTTAGTCTAATTTGGGAGCTCAAGCCACTTTCAGTGTCGTTAAGAATTGTTAAGAAAGCCATTTTGGAATATGAGATTTTTCTCATTGTAAGTTTATATCGTTCAGACGATGAAAAGCTCTCCATGTCGATAAATGAAAGGGTAAGGGAGCTGGGGGCAGGGTTTGAACCTGTAGTATTGGAAGAGTTCGTTTTTGATGATCTGTCAGGGAAAGAAGTTGCAGAACTTAGAGCGGAGGAAAAACTTGAGAGACTACGGGCTGGTTCAGCCTATTGTGTTCGCCCAGTTTACTTTGATGCAGGTTCTTTGTCGGCCATCCTCGATTGCTTGGATGGTGGGGCAGAAGGCAGTCATATAAACATAATCATTCAGCCGACTATGGCAGCAAGGGAAGAGGTGGAGGCTGTAGATTGGGCATCTAGTGTAGCCCATGGGTATGCAGATTTTACGTATAATGGTCGTACTGATCAAATCCAGATTGTTGACCCATTGGCGACGAGGGTAGGCAGAGCATATGATGCCTATGCTAGGATTTTAGAGCATCCTTTTTTGTATACGATTCAGATCGTTGGCCAAGACAAAGAATCCATACGTGAGATAGGCGGGAAGCTTTCGTCAAATTTTTTCAAGCCTTCAGTGATCGGAGATGACAGTATTGAAGAGGCTCGGCCAAGGGCTTCGCTAAGCTTTCCACATGATCAGATAGATCGAGATCGCATTTGTCATTCGCACAAGTATTCAATCGTGGTGGACTGGGGCGACACTTTAGCTTCAGAGAAGCTTTATCGCTTGCGATATATATCAGATGCAAAGCACTTAGCTGGTATTTTTAGTTTGCCTGTTCCAAATTCTAAAGGGCTGAGGGGGATTGAAACAAGATCATACGTTCCAACGTATGATCAGGATATCAGGGCTAGGGCAGGGGAGCCAAGAATTAGTCTTGGCGTTGATCATCGAGGGGGAGTTGTAGAGGTTCCCCTATATGACTTTACAAAGCATGTTTTGATTGCTGGTACGATAGGAAGCGGAAAAACCAACACCTGTAAACATATCATCACTCAGGCATGGCATGATCATGGCATCCCTACTTTAGTGATCGAACCTGTGAAGACAGAATACCGAGAGCTTCTGGTTGATGGAATTGGAGATGATTTACAGGTATTCACCATCGGTCAAGACCATATATCGCCTTTTCGGCATAATCCTTTTGAGCTTCAGGAAGGAATGTATGTTGAACAGCATATGAGCAACTTGATCGAGTTGTTTTCATCTGCGATGCCTCAGTTTGGTGCTTTGCCTGACTTGATAGCTCAGTCGGTTGCTCAGAGTTATCGACAAAAAGGATGGCGAGAGACGGAGCGATACACCTCAGATAAGAGGAAAAAATTTCCGACGATTTCGGACATGTATGCTCATCTTGAGAGCACCGTGGCTGAGTACTCTGGGGAAGTGCGAGATAACATACTGTCAGCAGCTCGCAGACGACTTGGCCCCCTTAGATCGGGCACAAAGAAACATATCTTTGACATCGAGCGGGGCATTCCAGCCTCCCAGATCATGAGCAAGCCAACAGTGATAGAGCTTAATAGTGTCAGCGACGCTGATAGAGCCCTTGTGATGTTGTTCTTGCTTAACATGGTGCGAGAGCACTGCCAGCTCCACCAGTCGAGCTCCTTGCATCATCTGACGCTCGTAGAGGAGGCTCACCGCCTCATGGAAGGGAAGGGGGATGTAAACCGAGAGATCACAAGTGGAGCATCGTTTGAGACGGCCAGAGGCTTTGAGAACATGCTTGCTGAGGTCAGAGCCTTGGGAGAGGGGGTTGTCATAGCTGAGCAAGCTCCTGCTAAGCTCACAATGGGAGCAATTGAGCATACAAGCACCAAGATTTCACACCGCCTCTCTGGGACCCGTCAGATCGAGGATTTTGCCGATGCGATGCGAACAAGTGAGGAGCAAAGGGATCACATCCCTAACTTGCCTGTTGGCCATGCGGCATATCACATGGAGGGAATGCGTCAGGCTTCGTTTGTTCAGGTGCCTCGGTCTGGAAAAGGAAACAGAGTGAGCGACCAACAGGTTGCAGAGCACATGCTGTCGTTTTGGTCAGGTGTTGAGAAAGGACCGCTTCTATATCGAGGTTGTGAATCTTGTTTGGCGAAATGTCGATATCGCTTGAAAGCTCAGACGGCATTGCAGTCAGATGAACGTCGTCAATACCTTGATCAAGCGGTGCAAGAGCTTGATAAAGTTAACCTGATGACCTCACCTGAACGGAAAGCATATCGCTTGAGCATGGTAGAAAACTTGAAAGAGTTGTCAGATGGCAATGACTTAAGTTTTCTATGGTGTCTCTGGGTCCAAATTCTTCATGAGAATGAATTAAAGGTAGTGGCATCACATAGACGATGGATTCAGAGGCTCTTAGAGCAAGAAGGAACTTAAATATGGGGGGAGGAGATGCTGGGGAGGGCTATGAAAACATAGGAGCAAAGGAACCTGACATTGTTCAGGAGGAGCCAGACGGAGGTATTGAGAATAAGTCTGATAACTCTCATGATACAGCAGATGATTTAGGATATGACGATTGGGAAAACTTGGAGCCAAATAGCAGCTTAAGTGAGGAAAAGCGTCAAGAGCTAAAAAATGCTGACCCCGAGGATCGACCAGAGCCACAAATTTCGCTGAATCCTGAAACGGGATATCTTGATGATGAATATATAAAGGAATGGTCCTCTAAGTTTGATGATGGAGCAATTAGAGTTACAACATGGGATAGCTTATATGGTCACGCAACAATAGATGGTGTTGGTTCAAATGTATCGAGTTGGGATACAAAAGTTAATGGAGCTTCTCACCTAGGCCCCGACATGGGATTTGTCGCTGCATCTGAAGATTTCTGTAAAGCCTATAGAGAAAGTAATGGGAGCTTAGGATATATGGAGGCTGCAATGGGATTTGACAAAGGTTCTTTAAATAGGGAGGATATAGTATTTGCTGTTATTGATAGAGAAGACTTGCACGACCTAAAGGTCCCACGAGGGGATGAAATTGGAGTGAATAGACACTGGGAACCTGGAGGATATACTTCAGGGGGGCTTCCAGAAGGGGTAGTGAATTTTAGCAAGGTGGAGAAAGCGGAGGTTTTTGCAGCAGCAGATTTCGCAGATTATGTAGAGAAAAAGAAATGAAGGTAAAGTTCGATACATCAAAACGGAAGAAAATCCGAATAGAGGAAGATTTTGTAGGTGGTAGTGATTGGTCAATTAGAAAAATTGGATCAAAATATGTTTTTAGGTGTCAAGTTGAATATCACCTCGGTGGAGAGCTAACGGGGGTGATAGAGGAGGAAGATTTTATAAAAGCAAAGAGAGGGGAGATTGATGCAAGAGGAATCGTGCATAAATACAAGTTTAGTTAACCATATAAGCTAGATATTATTCCTCTAAACATATTTGAGATTTTCTCCTGAAACCCTCTAGAGTATATGGCGTGAATACCATTTTCACTTGTAAGTTCTTTCGCTCGAAAATCAACAGTTCCGCCCATCTCTTCTAATACTTCTTTAACCGATATAGCTACTATACCAGCTAAGGCATTCGCCTTGTGGGCACGATGGTATGATAGAGGTTTTGGAGTAGGTCCAAAACCAGTTACTAGCCATATAAATGTTAGTACAGCAAGGCCACCACAAAGGACTCTAAACCAGATAACATAGTATTCGAGTGTAGCTAAATATATGAAGCCAAATACCCCTGCCAACAAGAAGAGTGGCCAAATGATCCGTGCTAAGGGTCCAAACAATGAGCCATAGACACCCAGAATATCAGACATGTCACGGTAGTTTATTTGTACTGATACATATCTAGATTGCCCATAATGTCGTGCGTGAACAACAACATTAAAGGTGGTTCCATCCAATGAAGACAGTTGAATTATATGGTGGTTGTATTTGAAAAAGAAAAACCTACGAAAAAACCAATAGCTAGAGGTGTATATTGTGAAATCCTTAGACCTATAGGGGTCAAGCTTTGCTATTAGCTTTCGGTAGAATGACTGAAAGTCTTCGTATGGAATAGCTACTTCACAGTAACGATCTACCATGATATTTGGCACATCGTTTGAATAAAAGGTAGATTGTTTTGCCATTATATAACTCGAACTTTGCTGCCACCCTTAAATATGCGTTTTTGCCTTAGGATATGTTCTTCATAACCTATTGTATCTAACGTCTCCATAAGACAGCTATGTATAACCATACTGCATGCAGTAACATCGTGTTGTTTGGTGAAGTACAGCTCTTTGTACGGCAAGCTTTCAAACAGCCAAAATGCCAAGAGTACCAAGGCAAAGCCAGCGAGCAGCAAAAGAGGAAAAGAAATTCGAGCATAAGGATCGAAGAGTACACCACTTAAGAGCCATGGTAGTAGTAGAAGACCTAGTAGAAAGAACCACCGTATGCGAGGATAGACAAACATGTCCCATGAGACATAGAGATGTTCTCCATATGCCGTGATGTTCATAATTGCATATGAGTTAGAAGACTTTTCATGTACAACTACGTACTCTCTAACTTCTCGACCTGTTAGCAGTCTGTTGTCCGATACTGGCATGTCGGCTTTCATCTCAATGTTTGGAAAGCCACTTTCCTTGATCTTGACTAAGAACATGGCCAATATGTCATTGGCCTTTGGGCCGAGGTTAGGGATTACATCGGCCCAGCTATCGATAAGTTCAATGCGTCGAAATAGAGGGTTTACGTCAAGCGATTTACGCATAGCTTAATCCAAATAGTAGTTTGTAAGGTGTTTTAGAAGAGCCATAAAAATACCTCTAAAAGCAACCAAGAAAGACACAGTAGAACCATAGCAAGAGCACCTAAGAAGGTGGATAGGTGAACGCCTAGTTTTTGCCAGAAAGTAGTATCCTCGTGTGAATAACCTCTCTCGGTGGACAGAGTGCTAGAGCCGATGATTTCACTATGAAATGTCTGAATAAGGTTATTGGGGTCGAATTGAGATATCAAGTCTATTGACTGGTTAAAGAACGAGAAATCAAAATATGCGAGAAGAGCAAATAAAAAGTTTGCAAGAAAAACAATCGGAAAGCCTGATCGTAGTATGTGTAGACCGCAGATCAGGCCAGTAACGAATATGACAAATAGCAAATAGTTCCAAACGGCGGAATCTGGAGGAGCCATCAGGCTGTACAGGATGCCGAGAATATAAAGTCCAAAAGCCAACCCGATGAGTTCGTCACTCTGGTTGTTGTTAGAGTATCGCCCCCTGAAATCTGGGTCGGGAGGGAGCTCATCATCTGAGATGGTAAAGGCAGGGGATTGCGTGCCCTGACCGCCCTCGTTGGTCATCGGAACCTACTATCGTTGAACATTCATGATGCCACTATAAGGCATGGGGATTTTCGAGCAAGAAGGGGTAAGAGATTTTGCTTGGGAAGGTCTGTAAGGGCAGGTGTGCCTTCCAGACCGAGGACAATTTTGTGGGGCAGGTTTTTAGCCAGTCAAGGACACTTCGTGCCAGCAGAGCTGGTAAATCCTTGACAGCCTAAAAACCCACCTTCGAGAGCTTGGCAGAGCGGTACACATCATTCCCCGATGCCACACAACGGCATCGGTAATTAAGAGTTCAGAATGGGGTAAATTCGAGGCTGATAGCCAGCATGAAAATTGGGAGCATATCCCTCTCCGATGTTACACAACATCGGTTTTGGCCTCCTCAGAATTTTCGTTGAAATCGAGAGTTGGTTGCTGACTTCTAAAAATGTATCATATCCCTTCCCTAAGCCCCCTACGGGTGCTTTTGATGCAAGTTTTGACAGGGCGGTTTTTGGGGGTGGTTGCCGATGGTGCGTAAGCGACATCGGGGAGGGATATGATCGGTTGGGAGGTGGTGTCAAAAACGAGCGTTTTTGATGCGTCAGAACCTACCTTGGAAAATCCAACAATTTCAGCCATGGCGAAACGTCAAAACCCCCTCTCAAAACCTTTGTGGTTTTGACTGGTTTTTGGCGTATTTCTTGACATGGAAAAGTTACTGTGCTACAATGTAGCCCAAGGAGGATTTTCTATGGCAGAGAACGCAGTGGTGAGAGCCCGTATAAACGAGAAGGTTAAGGAAGATGCAGCAACGGTTTTGGCTGCAATGGGTCTTACAGTGTCTGATGCATTCAGATTGCTTATGGTTCGCATAGCTGCTGAGAAAGCTCTTCCCTTTGAGCCTCTAATCCCGAATGATGAGACAATTGCAGCGATGGAAGCTGCAAGGCGAGGGGATGTGGTTAAGGTAGGGTCAGTAGATAAGCTCATTGACGCATTGGATGAGGACAGTTGAATTTACGAACAAATTTAAGCGAGATCGCCGAAGGGAGAAGGCTGGCCGATATGGCCGTCAGCTTGATGAGCGATTGACGATGGCAGTTGAGCTGCTTGTTAAAGACGAACCGCTACCCCAGAGATTTTTCGATCATGCCTTAACTGGCAACTGGTCAGATCATCGAGACTGCCATTTGTGGCCAGATTTGATACTGATTTATCGCAAGCCAGACGATGAGACGTTGCAGCTCGTTCGCATGGGCTCACATAGCGAACTTGGTCTCTAATTCAGCCCAAAACCATTTTTCACTATAAGTTTTGACTGGTTTTTGATACCATCCCCATATGATAATCGGATACGCCAGAGTCTCGACCAAGGAGCAGAGCTTAGATGCTCAGATCGACCGCCTCAAAGAGGCTGGGTGCGAGAAGGTGTTTGAGGAGAAGGTAAGCGGAGCGAGCAAGGTGCAGCCAGAGCTTGAGAGGATGCTCGATCAGCTCAGGGCTGGGGATGTGGTGGTAGTGACCAAGTACGACCGCCTAGGTCGGTCTCTAAAAGCCTTGTTAGAGACTATTTCAAACATCAAAGCCACAGGAGCTCGTTTCCGATCGCTGGATGAAGATATCGACACGACCAGACCCGAAGGGGAGTTCATGCTGAATATCTACATCTCGCTTGCCCAATTTGAGCGAGACAGGATTTCAGATCGTACCAAGGAGGCTCTGGCAGCAGCCAGAAGGCGTGGGAGGGTTGGTGGCCGTCCAAAGGCGTTAAAGCCATCACAGGTGGCCGAGATCGCCACTATGAAAGCCGAGGGCAGGTCAACAGCCGAGATTGCTGACCTGTTCAAGGTCAGTGCCAGTACAGTTCGTAGAGTTTAGGGGAGGCAAAGTGATTGGTTGTAGTCGCCACCCATGACGGCAAGTTCCATGCCGATGAGGTCTTGGCAGTTTCGATACTGCTTGCAATTTACCCCGATGCCAAAATCGTTCGCAGCAGAAAGGCGGATGATTGGAAGGATGCTACCTATATCGTTGATGTGGGCAAGGCTTGTGATGAGAAGCGGTTCTTTGACCATCATCAAAGAGGCGGAGCTGGTATCAGAAAGAACGGCGTTCCCTATGCCTCATCGGGTTTGATTTGGAAGAATTTTGGACGGCAGTACCTTGAAGCCGTATTGCCGACGCTTGGGGCTTTCTCGTACGACCTTGGCTGGTTTTGGAGAGAGGTTGATTTTCAGCTCGTGCAGGGCATCGATGCTATAGACTGCGGAGAGGCTTATATCGGCTGTATTTTGCGAGATTCAGAGCCAAAGCACTTTCTGAGAGTTCCCAATATTTCCACCATAGTTGGAGGATATAACCCAGTTCATTTTCTAGACAGCAGAGAAGATGCTGATGCCCTTTTCATGAGGGCTGTTGAGTTCATGAGCGAGCAGTTGATCATATTGGTCAAGAACCTTCATTCAGAGCATATATCATCGGCGGTGATAGAGAAATCGTTCAGACAGCAAGGCGAACCAGAGATACTTTTTCTCGATAAGAAGTATAACTGGCGGTCTGTCTTTCGTAATGCTCGAACCTATCACACGGTCAAATATGTTATCGTGTTCTTCAAGGACGATAACCGATACAGGGTCTATCCAGTTGATCGTCGAAAGACATCTCCATATCTGTTTAGGCCAGAGTGGCGAGGGCGTATAGGCAAGGAGTTGTCTGATCGATCTGGGATTGAATCAGCTGATAATTGTCACTTGAGTGGCATCTTGTTTGTTACCAAAACGAAGGAAGATGCTTATGCGGTTGCTGAGAAGCAACTTGGAGAAGCTAAAGGAAAAAGCCCCTGAGACCAAAAATTTTCGCCAAGTCACAGAGGCCAAAAGGCGTAGCGTTAGCTACATACGTGATGGATTTTCTCAAATCCGCTTACAGTCATCGGCTTCCCAGCCTGTACTGTATTTAACATAATACACCAGTTGCGAGCGGTTCGCAAATCTTGACAGAAATACATTTCTGTACTAGAATGGGAGTGTAAAACAATACCACGTAAAACTTATGACAAGTGTGAAGAGAACATTTTCGCTCCCTGATAATATCAGTGATGAGCTTGATAGAACGATCCCAGTGAAGGAGCGTTCGAAATTTATTGCGATTACTCTCCAAGAGGCTTTGAAAGAGAAAAAGAGAAAGAAGTTCTTACAGCTTCTTGATACGATGCCTCGCCATAAAAACTCAAAGGGTTTGCGTTCTGAGGATTTGTTCCGCAAGTTTCGTGATGGACGAGCTCAGGACATCATCGATAATTCCTAATCATGAAATCACAACCAATCGTACTAGACGCTAATGTAGCGATTAAAATTCTTTGCGAAGAAGATGACAGCTATCAGGCTAAAGAGTTCTTCTACGCTTGTACGCAGAACGGAATTACCCTTCTTGCACCAGAGCACTTCATATACGAGTTGATGACGGTTTGTCATCAACTTGGGATCAAAGCCGAGCATACATTGGAGTTCTATGATTCACTGACATCTTCTATTCTGACCATTGTGAAGCCCAGTAGCGATATGTGGCTTTTGGCAGAAGAGATATCATTGAATGGCCATGAGAAAAGTGGTTTTCCCTCAATGTATGATAGCATCTATCACGCTACAGCAGTACAAACAGAAGGGCTGTTTGTAACCGCAGACAAGAGGCATTTTGCTAAGACAGAAAAGTACGGTCATATTCGCCTTTTGAAGGATGCGTATAATACCGTAGGTTCGTAAATGGCAACTAGATTTTCAAGTCGTCCAGTTGACCACCATTCTTGAGATGATCCTCAACCCAATTTGGTTTACGTCCTTTACCAGTCCAAGTTTTGTTTGGGTTATTGGGATGGGCATATAGCGGAATCCCTTTACCCTTATTACCTTTGACATTCCCAAGTACGGCATCAAGGTCGATGCCTTGAGCCTTTGCCTCTTCTTTCATGCGAGCAAGGAAGGTGCGTTCAGCCTCAGCTTTCTTACGCTTGATAAGTTTTTGGGCTTCATCAGCGATTTTGTTCAAGTCTTCGAAGCTGAGGTTTTCCATATCTGCGATGATCTGGTCAGTATGCATAGGACTCATATCTCAGGAGGCTTTCAAGTAAGGTAGGTTTGTATACGATACTGCGAAGGGTCAAACAAGTATCAAGTCATATTCTGTTATACAGATAAGCTCCCAGTATAAATCCGCTTTGGAAATATCCTCGGGGGTAGGCCAGCAGAGCTGGCCGTAGGGGGCAGAAAGCCCCCTGCCCTATTTTGGAT
>JAOXNT010077684.1:0-44849 GCA_028565815.1 Cletocamptus dominicanus | reverse complement strand
AGGCCTCAGAGTTTCAATGGACCCAAAAAGATGGAAAACCAATCTCCCAGGCAGACCGCCCCTGGGTACGGGCCCTGGAACGTGGCAAGATCCTCAAGGACTATACCCTCTCCCTTCATATTTCTGAGAATAACTTCAAGACGTTTAAGGTCAACTGTTCCCCGGTTCTCGGGGAGGACAAAAAATTTGGCGGGGTACTGGTCAGCTTTGACGATATTACGCAACTTGAGAAAAAAGAGATCGAGCTGAGGCGCTCCAAGGAAGAGGCCGAGGACTACCGCTACTTCCCCGAGCCCGACCTGCCCCCCGTTGTCCCCGATCCGGCCTGGATCGAGCGCCTGCGCGCCGAGCTGCCCCTCTTGCCGGCCCAGCGCCGTCATCTGTTGGCCGAGGCCGGGGCCGACGATCCGGCGGCGGTGGCCCTGGTGGTCGAGCGAGGTCTCGACGAGCTGTGCCGGGCGGCCATCGAGGCCGGGGCGTCGGCCGATCGGGTCATGGTCCATGCCACCCAGCAGCTCGTCACCGCCGATCAGGTGAGCATCGAAGCCGGCGATCTGGCCGAGTTGGTGCGCATGGAGTCGGCCGGTGAGCTGACCGCCACCCAGGCCAAGCAGGTGCTGTCCGAGATGGTGAGCTCAGGGGGCACCCCGGCTGGGATCGCCGCCGCCCGCGGCTTCGAGGCCATGGCCACCGACGAGCTGGTCGCAATGGTCGAGGACCTCATCGCCGAGCATCCCGCCGAGTGGGACCGGTTCGTGGCGGGCGACGACAAGGTGATGGGCTTCTTCGTCGGCCAGGTCATGTCGGCCACCCGCGGCCAGGCCGACGGCAAGGTGGTCAGCGCGCTGTTGCGAGATCGTCGCGGGTGAGCAGCTCGGCTTCCGGTTCGCCCGGGCCCGCTGCCTCGGTGCTGTGGCCCGACGACGTCGAGGTGCTCTTCGGGGCGCTGGACGCCTCGACCGAGGGCATGCTGGCCCTGGTCGAGGTGCGGCGGGCCGGGCGCATCGTCGACTTCGCCATCGAGTCGGCGAACGTGGCCGCCTCGGTGCTCTTCGGTCGCGAGCCCGCTCGCCTGGTGGGCCACCGTCTGCTCCAGGTCGTACCGAGCGAGCGCAACGGCTTGTTGCCCGTGCTGGCCGAGGTCAGTCGGGGCGGCCGGACCGAGATCATCGAACACCGCTTCGTCAACGACGGGCTCCAGGGGCGACATCGGGTCGTGATGGTCAAACGGCCCGGCGGCGTGGCGGTCTCGATCACGGTGCTCGACGGCGAGCGGCCCCTGCGGCGCCTCGAACGCATCGCCCACCTGCTGACGCCGGCCGGCTCGCACCTGTTGAGGGTGGGACTCGACGACGGTGATCTGGTGGCAGCGAGCGAGTCGGCCCGCTCGGAGCTGGGCGCGGTGTCCAGCAGCGGGGGTGTCGTGCGCACCATGGCCGCGCTGCTGGCCTCCGAGTCGGCCGCCATCTGGCGCGCCTCGGTGGTGCCGGCGGTGTCCTCGATCGGTCTGTGGCGCGGAGAGCTGATCTTCGAACCGGTGAGGGGCTTGCGCATCGCCACTCGGGCCACCGTGGTGGCCGACGCCGGTGGTGGACCGGCCGTGGCCACGGTGCTGGTGCGGGACCGGGAGCTGCTCGAGCGGGTGGGGGAGCGCCTTGCGCCCCACGATCTGCTCACCGGCCTGCCCGGCTCCCTGCTGCTGATGGCGCGGATCGAGGCCGGCTTGTCGCGTCACCGCCGAACCGGGAGCGACCTGGCCGTGTTGACCGTTCGGCTGGAGGGCCTGATCGGGCTGGAGGCCAGGGTGGCGTCGGGGGTGGTCCACCGTCTCGGCCTGGCCGTGCGCACCGGGGTCCGTCAGGGCGACATGGCCGCCCGCGACGAGGAGGGCCGCCTGGTGATCGTCGTCGAGGGGGTCCTCTCCGGTGAGGACCTGGTCTCGCTGGCCAATCGGCTGGTCGAGATGCTGGCGGCGGCGGCCGGGGTCGAGCTGGGCCTGGCGGTGGGCATCGCTCGGGCCGCGTCGACCAGCGAGCGGGGCGACGCCCTGTTGGAGCGAGCCCGGCGGGCCGGTGATCGGGCGGCCGAGGGGGGCGGCAACCGGGTGGCTTTCGCCCAGGCGGCACCCTGGGTCGCCGCGTCGGCTCGTCGTCGAGGGTGATGCCGAGGGCCAGGGTGGCACCATGGGCCGGTGCGCCTGCTCGTCGTCGAGGACGATCCTGATCTGGCCGAGGCCCTGATCGCCGGCCTGCGAGCCGATGGCTACGCGGTGGACGGGGCCGCGTCGGTGGCCGAGGCAGTGGACCTGCTCGGCATCAACCACTACGACCTGGTGGTGTTGGACCTGGGGCTACCCGACGGGGACGGGCTCGAGGTCTGTCGACGCCTGCGCAGTGGCGAGTTGGGTTCGAGCTCGTCGGCCCGGGTGCTGATGCTCACCGCCCGCGACCAGCTCGAGTCGCGCATTGCCGGTCTCGACACCGGGGCCGATGACTATGTGGTCAAGCCGGTGGACTTCGGCGAGCTGGCCGCTCGGGTGCGGGCGCTGAGCCGGCGTGATCTCGGGGCCGGCAGCGCGGTGATCGAGGTGGGCGACCTGCGCCTCGATGCCGCCGCCCGCTCGGCCTCGCGGGCCGGCCGCGAGCTGGGTCTGACGGTCAAGGAGTTCGCCCTGCTGCGCTACTTCGCCCTGCATCCCGGAGAGGTGCTCTCGGCCGAGGAGCTGCTCGAGCACGTCTGGGACGCCAACGCCGATCCCTTCTCGAACGTGGTGAGGGTGACGATCTCGAACCTGCGTCGCAAGCTGACGGCTGGGGGCGAGGCGACTCAGCCCATCGAGACGGTGGTGGGGGCCGGCTACCGGTTGGGCGCGCCGCGACGCCGGGAGTCGTGAGGGTGCCGGGGGGGCGGGGAGGTCCCAGTGCTCGGCTTCGCCTGGCCCTCACCTGGTCGCTGTTGGTGTTGGCGGTGGGGGCGGCGGTGGTGGCCGGCATCTTCGTGGCCGTCGACCGCTCCCTCGATGACGAGCCGGTGAGCCAGCTGGTGGTGACCGCTCGTCGTCTGGGATCGCTCGTCATCGTCGAGCCCCAGGAGGTCGAGGCGGTCAACGCCTTCGAGCAGGCGGTCAACGAGCGCACCCGCGACCTGCTGCGCCGCTCCACCCTGGTGGCGGCCCTGGCCCTGTTCCCCGCCTCGCTGGCCATCGGATGGGTCCTGGCCGGCCGGGTGTTGTCGCCGGTGGAGCGGGTCACCGAGCTGGCCCGCGAGATCGCGGCCGGCGAGCGGGGCCGTCGGCTCGAGCTCGACGGCCCCGACGACGAGATCCGACGCCTGGGCGACACCTTCGACGAGATGCTCGACCGGATCGACGAGGGATTTCACGAGCAGCAGGCTTTCGTCCAGAACGCCTCTCATGAGCTGAGGACGCCGCTGGCCGCGGCCATGACCAACCTCGACGTGGGGCTCCGGGGCGAGGAAGCCGAGCTGAGAGGTCGGGCCGAGTCGGCTCGACGGATCCTGGGACGCCTGGCCGACCAGATCGACGAGATGCTCCTGTACGCCCGTCATCAGGCGGGGGTGGTCAAGCCGGAGCGGGTCGATCTGGCCGGCCTGGCCGCCTCGGTGGTCGACGACTATGCCGGGGTGGCCCTCGAGCGTGGCGTGGCGGTGATCCGCCAGGGTGGATCGGCCGAGGTGAACGTCGAAATCGAGGCCATGCGGCGGGCGATCGGGAACCTGGTCGACAATGCGGTGCGCCTGGCCCCGGTGGGCAGCGAGGTGGTGGTGCGCACCGGAGTGGGAGGGGCCGAGGCCCTGGTCGAGGTGAGCGATCAGGGGCCGGGCTTGTCGGTCGCCGAGCAGGAGGCCGTCTTCGGGCGCTTCACCGGCAGCCGTGACGGGGGGACGGGGCTGGGGTTGGCCATCGTGCGTCAGACCGCCGAGGCTCACGGGGGCCGGGTCGAGGTGGAGTCGAGCGTGGGCCAGGGTTCGGTGTTTCGGGTCCGGATCCCGCTGGTCGGTCGCGGCGAGGGCTGAGGTGGTTTATCCCGCCTTGACGGGGGTCGCCGTACCCTCGGCGTCGTGAGTGAGCTGCAACCGGTGTCGTCGCCGGCATCGTGGCGCGACCTGCCCGACGCCCCGCCCTTCGGGCGACCCCATCCGCCCGCTCCTGTTGCCAGTTCGCCACCGCCCGACCCTCCGCCGCCCGATCCGCCCGCCCCGCGGGCCCCCCTGTCGCCCTGGCTGTGGGCCGGAGTGGCCGCCCTGGTTGCCCTGGCGGTTCTGGCCCTGGTGGTGTGGCTCGTCGACGATCGTGGTTCTGACGGCGCCGCCACCTCGCTGGCCGCCTCGAGCGAGCAGGTCGACGAGCCCCTGCTCGACGAGCCCCCTGTCGAGCGGGCCCCGGCCCCTGAGCCGGCCCCGGAGCCCGAACCCGACGTCGAGCAGAATCGTGAGGCGACTCCGGACCAGGCCGAGCAGCCCCCGGCGGGGCCGAGCACCACGGCGGGCGATGGGGGCGCTCCGGTCGATCCCTTCGCCCTGTTGAACCGGGGTGTGGTCGATCACGGCAGCCTGCCCGAGGGCTGGGTGGTGCGCTCCTCCCGTCTGGGAGTCGACGTTGGTCGCGACGGGGTCGAGGTCACCGAGCAGCTCCAGCTGGCCGGGCCCGTGGGTCCGGTCACCGTGACCGCCCGTCGGGGTGAAGGAGCCAGTGAGCTGGGCCCCTCCACGGGCACGTTGGCCGGTGTCGAGGTGGTCGTTGCCGGCGATGCCGTGCGTTGGGTGGTCGGCGATGTCGAGCTGGTGGCGGCCCACGCCGGCGATGTCGACGAGCTGGCCGAGCTGGTGGCGGTACTCGATGTGGTCCCCTGATCCCGGGGCGCTGTCGGCTGTCGGCCGTCGGGGGCGCCGTTTTCGACACGACGAGGTCTCTTCATGACAGACGAGCGATTCGGCCCTCCCGAGGGGTCTGATGTGTTGCCCGGTCGACGGTCGGCCGAGGGCGTGGCGCCCGGGCTGTCACTGCCCCAGCAGCCCGAGCGTCCCGTCGAGCCGCCGGCCACGGTCCTGCCCGGGACGGTGTCGGGCGGCGCCGTGCCCTATCCGCCGGGCGTCGATCCGGCGGGCGGCCCCCTGTTCCCTCCGGTGGGCGCCGATCAGACGACGCCACCCGAGTACCCGGGCTGGGCCGGACCCGATCCGTCCCACCCCGCCCCCGCTCATCCGGTCTCTTCCGATCCGGGCCACCCGGGGTCGCCGGAGGCTGTCGATTCGGCAGCGGCTGCTCTGGACCCGGCGGCCGCGGCCGACCCGCTGGATCCGGCGGGGGCAGAACCCGAAGGGAACCCGTCCGCGTGGGCAGGCGGGTGGTCCGAGCAGGCCGAACAGGATCAGGGAGCGATCTGGGTCAACCAGGTCGAGCAGCTCCGCTTCGAGATCGGCCGTGTCATCGTGGGCCAGCAGAGGGTTGTCGATCGGGTCCTGGTCGCCCTCATCGCCGGGGGGCACTGCCTGCTCGAGGGCGCCCCGGGCCTGGGCAAGACCATGCTGGTGCGCACCCTGGCCCGCTGCCTCGGCGGCACGGCCACCCGCATCCAGTTCACCCCCGACCTGATCCCGGCCGACATCGTGGGCACCCGGATCTTCCGCTCCTCGAGCGAGAGCTTCGATGTCGAGCTGGGTCCGGTCTTTGCCAATTTCGTGCTGGCCGACGAGATCAACCGGGCCCCGGCCAAGGTCCAATCGGCACTGCTCGAGGTGATGGCCGAGCACCAGGTCACCATCGGGGGCATCACCCACCTCCTGCCCTCTCCCTTCCTGGTCATGGCCACCCAGAACCCCATCGAGTCCGAGGGGGTCTATGCCCTGCCCGAGGCCCAGCGCGACCGCTTCCTGATGCGGGTTCCCGTCGACTATCCCAGCCCCGCCGAGGAGGCCGAGATCGTTCGTCGCGCCGCCGGCGATCCCATCGAGGCCGAGCGGATCCTGCGTACCGACGACGTGGTCGCCCTCCAGACCGTCGCCCGCCAGGTGGTGGTCGACGAGAGGGTGGCTGACTATGCGGTCCGCCTGGTGCTGGCCACCCGATCCCCCCGAGACCACGGACTGACCGAGCTCGACGGCCTGATCGCCTACGGCGCCTCTCCCCGGGCCTCGATCGGTCTGCTCGACGCGGGCCGGGCCATGGCGGTGCTCAAGGGGCGTCACTGGCTCACCCCCCAGGATGTCTTCGACGTGGCCTACGACGTGCTCAACCATCGCCTCAGCCTCTCCTTCGACGCCCTGGCCGACGGGGTCGGCGTCGACGAGATCCTGGTGCGTCTGCTGTCGACGGTGCGGGCTCCGCTGGGTATCACCGAGCCGTGAGCGCCCTCACCAGCGGTCAGCGTTCGGCCGGCGACGACGTGGGCTCGTTGCTGGCTCGGGTCGAGCTGGTGGTCAACCGGCGCCTCGACGGGGTGCTCCACGGCGACTACCAGGGCCTGATTCCCGGTCACGGCAGCGAGGCCGGCGAGGCGCGGGCCTATGTGCCCGGTGATGACGTTCGTCGCATCGACTGGACGGTCACGGCTCGCACCCGCCAGGCCCACGTGCGCGACACGATCGCCGACCGAGAGCTCGAGGCCACCGTCGTGCTCGACCTGTCGGCCAGCCTCGAGTTCGGCACGGTTCAGCGCACCAAGCGGACCCTGGCCCTCGAGGTGGCTGCGGCGATCGGACTGCTCGTGGCGGTGGGAGGCAATCGGGTCGGCTACCTGGTCATGGCGGGCGACGGGGCCAGCTGGCTGCCCCGCCGGGCCGGTCGGGCCGGGGTGCACGCCGCCATTCGTCGGTCCGCGGCCCTGGGCGGCGGCTCGATGGCCTTGGCCGAGGGCTTGCGGCGGACGGCCAACCTCTCGCCCCGACGGGGCATGGTGGTGTTGGTGTCGGACTTCCTCGATCCGGGCGACTGGTCGGCCGAGCTGCGCCGCCTGTCGGTGCGTCATGAGGTGCTGGCGATCGAGCTGTTCGACCCACGCGAGCTCGAGATGCCCGACGTGGGCCTGGTCCGTCTGGTGGACCCCGAGACCGGTCGTCAGCGCGACCTCGACACCAGCTCGGCCGAGTTGCGGCGCCGTTTCGACGAGGCGGCGCAGCGTCAGCGGCGCAAGGTGGCCGAGGGCATCCGCCGTGCCGGCGCCGATCATCTGCGCCTGTCCACCGGTGAGGACTGGCTGCGGGGCCTGATCACCCATCTGGGGGAGCGTCGCCGCTACCGCTCTCGTCAGCCGGTACGGCGATGAGCCGGCCCGGGGAGGATCGGGCGTGAGCTTCTTGTCGCCCTGGTGGCTGCTGGCCCTGGTGATACCTCTGTTGATGGTGGTCGGCCTGCTGGTGGCGCGCCGCCGCCGCCAGGTCTACGCCTTGCGCTTCACCCAGTTGGACCTGCTCGACGAGATCGCCCCCGAGCGGCCCGGCTGGCGCCGTGTGGTGCCGGCCGCCCTGTCGGTGCTGGCTGCTGCTTCGCTGGTGGTGGGGCTGGCTCGTCCGGTCATCGAGCGTCAGGTACCCGACCCGCGGGCGGTGGTCGTGCTGGCCGTCGACGTCTCGCTGTCGATGGCCGCCGACGATGTGGACCCCGACCGGATCACGGCGGCAAAGCAGGCCGCGCTCACGTTCGTGGCCTCGGTGCCCGATGAAGTACGGGTGGGACTCGTCGCCTTCTCCGCTGTGGCCTCGCCCCTCGTGGCGCCGACCACCGATAGGACCGCTCTGAGTGCGGCGGTGAACGGGCTGCGCCTGGGTGAGGGAACCGCCATCGGCGAGGCGATCTTCGCCGGCCTCGAGCTGATCGATGCCTCGCGACCGCTCGAGCAGACCGAGCCGACCCCGGCCGCGGTGGTGGTGCTCAGCGACGGCGAGACGACCGCCGGGCGGCCCGACGGGATGGCGGTCGAGGCTGCGGTGTCGGCCGGTGTGCCGGTGTCGACCATCGCTTTCGGGACCGACGAGGGCGTGGTCGAGCTGCCCGACGGGTCGGCCCAACCGGTGCCCGTTGATGCCGAGGCTCTGGCCGGAATCGCCCGCGACGGAGGAGGAGCTTTCTCGGCCGCTCTCACCGCCGACGAACTCGATGCCATCCTCGGCGATCTGGGCGGCGATGTGGGGCGCCGTGTCGAGGAGCGCGAGATCTCCACCTGGTTCCTGGTTCTGTCCCTGGCGGCGGCCGCTGTGGCGGCGGCTTCCTCCCTTCGCTGGTTCGCGAGGTTCCCCTGATGAGCGATGCACCCACCTCGACCGAGTCGGGCCGTCGTGCTGCCCAGATGGGCGGATCGATGCTCTTCATCGGTGTGCTCACCGCCTTGTTCTCGGTGGGCTGGTTCGGCCTGTTGGCCATCGTCGAGGCGGCGGTTCCTGCCGAGATCGGCCTCTGGTTGTGGGTGGTCGGCCTGCTGGTGGGCTCCCTGGTGTTCGGGGTGGTGGTCACCTTGTTGCGTGAACGGCCCCCGCTCGGGCTGCGTGACGCTCGCCTGCGCAGGTGAGCGACCCCCTGAGGGTCGGTGTGTTGGGGGCGGCCCGGATCACGCCGGTGGCCCTGATCGAGCCGGCCCGCCGGATGGCCGGCGTCGAGCTGGTGGCGGTGGCCAGCCGGAGCCGGACCCGGGCCGAGGCCTTCGCGGCCGAGCACGGGATCGCCGAGGTGGCCGCCGACTACGACGAGCTCGTCGGACGCGATGACCTGGACCTGATCTACAACGCCCTGCCCGCTTCGCATCACCGGCGCTGGTCCGAGGCGGCCCTCGAAGCGGGGCGCCACGTGCTGTGCGAGAAGCCGTTGGCCGCCAACGCGGATGAGGCCCGGTCCATGGTCGCCACCGCCGAGCGGACCGGGCGCCGCCTCATCGAGGCCTTCCACTGGCGCTATCACCCCCTGGCCGAGCGAATGATCGAGCTGGTCGCCGCCCTGGGAACCCTGGAACGCTTCGAGGCCGAGTTCTCGGTGACCATCGGCAACCGGTCCGACATCCGCCATCGTCCGGAGCTGGGCGGTGGGTCCCTGATGGACCTGGGTTGCTATCCGCTGTCGTGGGGCCGCACCCTGATCGGCGAGCCCCAGGTGGTGGGGGCTCGGGCCGTCGAGGGTGAACCCGGGGTCGATGTGCGCTTCGAGGCCGATCTGGTCTGGCCGTGCGGGGTCGAGGGGGCGATCCGCTGCTCGATGGAGGGGGCCGGGTCATCGGAGCGGGCGGCCTGGCTGCGGGTGGTGGGGCGCGAGGGGCGGCTCGAGGTCGACAACCCTCTGGCTCCTCATCTGGGTCATCGGCTGCGCCACATCGACGAGTCGGGCATCAACGATGAGCAGGTCGAGGGCCACTCGACCTATGCCCACCAGCTGGCTGCGGTGGTCGAGGGCCTGGCCTCGGGACGTCCACTGGCCACCGAGGGCTGGTCGGGAGTGGCCAACATGGAGCTCATCGACGCCTGCTATCGGGCTGCGGGCATGTATCCCCGTCGCGGTCTGGACTGATCGAGGGGGCCGGTGCAGGCCCAGCGGTGTGGCAGGCTCGCGGCCTGTGCCGGCACCCGGGCCGGCCCGATCCAGGTGAGATCATGAGCGAGCTTGTCGACATCCCCGCAGAGTTGTTGCCCCGTGACGGACGTTTCGGCTCTGGTCCTTCCCGGGTGCGTCCTGCCCAGCTCGAGGCGCTGATGGCGGCGGGAACGACCTATCTGGGCACCAGCCACCGCCAGGCGACGGTCAAGGACCAAGTGGGTCGCCTGCGCCGGGGTCTCACCGAGCTGTTGGGCCTACCGGCGGGCTGGGAGCTGGTGGTGGGCAACGGGGGCACGACGGTGTTCTGGGATGCCGCCCTTTTCGGCCTGATCGAGTCGTCGAGCCAGCACGCGGTGCACGGCGAGTTCTCCGGCAAGTTCGCCTCCTGTGTCGAGCGGGCCCCCTTCCTGGCCGAGCCCGACGTGAGGCGGGCCGACCCGGGGTCGGCGGCATCGCCGGTGGCCGTGGTCGGCATCGATGCCTACTGCCTGGTGCACAACGAGACCTCGACGGGGGTCGCGGTCGCCCCACGTCGGCCCGACGGGGTCGACGCGGATTCACTGGTCCTGGTTGACGCGACCTCGGCGGCCGGTGCGTTGACGTGGGATCCCGACCAGGTCGACGTCTACTACTTCGCGCCCCAGAAAGCTCTGGCCTCCGACGGGGGCCTGTGGTTGGCGGCCTGCTCGCCGGCGGCGGTGGAGCGCATCGAACGGATCGAGGCGGCTGGTCGCTGGATCCCCGAGTCGATCCGCCTGTCGACCGCTCTCGACAACAGCCGCAAGAACCAGACCTACAACACCCCGGCTCTGGCCACGGTTCTGCTGGCCGCCGAGCAGGTCGACTGGCTCAACGAGCGCGGCGGCCTGGCCGCCGTCGAGCAGGCATGCCGGCACAACTCGGGTCTGGTCTACGACTGGGCCGAGCGCTCTCCGTTCGCTGCTCCCTTCGTCGTGGACCCCGAGCTGCGCTCGCCGGTGGTGTGCACCATCGACTTCGACGGGGTCGATGCGGCCACGGTGGCCGGTGTGCTGCGCAGCCACGGTGTGGTCGATGTCGAGCCGTACCGCAAGCTGGGCCGTAACCAGCTGCGCATCGCCACCTTCCCGGCGGTTCCCTCCTCGGATGTCGAGGCGCTCCTGACGTGCGTCGATCTGATCATCGAACGGCTGGTCTGAGAGGTGCTGGTCTGAGGCAGAGGTCGGTGGTCTCGATCGGGCTCGACCGCCAAATATCGCTCAGCGCGTACGAGCTGGCGCTCTGCGTGACCTAACCTGGCTCCTTGATGAATTCCGCCCCCACGAACCAGCTCGAGGGCCCGCGCCACACCGCACCTCTCGGGCGTGGTCCGCTCGTCGAGGCGGTGGCCGGGGAGTTGGCTCGATCCGGACGCGGCGAGCTGTGCCTGCTGGTGGTGCTCGGCGCCGACCCCGATCTGCTGGCTCGTCGGCTGGCCACCTCGTGTCGGCCCTCTGACCGGCTGGTGCGTGCCGGCTCGATCATCGGTCTGGTGTGCCGGGCGACCTCAGCTCGGGCCGGTGCCGAGGTCGCCACGCGCATCCGCCTGTTGCTGGGGGCAGAGGGAGACGCGCCGGTGCGGGTGGGCGTTCGCCCGGTCGGCCACGACGAGCAGGTCGATGCCGAGCAGGTGGTGGCTCACGCCTGGCAGGCGGCTCGGGACGGCGGAGTCCGGGGCGGGCCGGCTCGGGCCGAGCTGGGTGGCCGCGAGGTTGCCGGCTTGGCCGAGGCCCTCGACGCAGGCCAGATCGTGGCCTGGTTCCAGCCTCTCGTCGAGGTGCCCTCCGGTCGGGTGGTGGGGGTCGAGGCCCTGGCTCGCTGGAATCATCCGAGCGCCGGGATCCTGGCCCCCGACCGCTTCTTGAGCGAGGCACACCGACGCGGGCTCACGCCTGCCATCGACGCGGCCGTCCTGCGCAACGGCCTGGCCGCGCTGGCTCGGTGGCGCCATCAGGGTCTCGAGCTGGGGGTGCTCAACGTCAACACCACCGCCGCCACCCTGACCCGGCCCGGGTTGGTGGAGTGGGTGCTGTCGTGCCTGGCTCGCCATCGGTTGGAGCCGGGCCTGTTGTGCCTGGAGATCCACGAGGACTCCATCGACCAGGTGGAGGGCGATGCCCTCCACAGCCTGTTGCGCCTGAGTGAGGCCGGTGTTCACGTGGCCGTCGACGACTTCGGTACCGGGCGGGCCACGTTGGCTCACCTGGTCGATCTGCCGGCCTCGGTGCTCAAGCTCGATCGCCGTTTCGTGGGAGAGCTTCCCGAGTCCGGCGAGGCGGCCTCGATCGTGCGGGCCTCGGCCTCGCTGGCCTCCTCCCTGGGCCTTCACCAGATTGCCGAAGGGGTCGAGAGAACCTGCCAGATCCCGCCCCTGCTGGCTGCCGGGTGCACCGTCCTACAGGGGTTCCTGTTCTCGGCTCCGGTCCCGCCCGAGGGGATGTCGGCCCTGGTTCGCCGGGGGTTCGCCGAGGAGCTGGCCGAGTTCCACTGGCGATCCTCGGGGGCGACCCGCAGCGGGCGCCGCCTGGTGACCGTCACCGAGGAGCTGGCCTATCAGCTGGCCCTGCGACCGGATCGTCCCCACAGGGGGAGCGGGTGAGCGATCCGGTCGTGAGTCTGTTCGTGGTGGGTGTGGGGGCCGTTGGGTCCCGGGGAGGGAGCTGGTGAGCGATCCCGTCGTGATTCCGGTCACGTTGGCTTTGGCGGTGGTGCTGTTCGGATTGGCGGTGGTGGCCCTGATCGAGCAACTCATCCGCTCGACCGGCTTCGGTGTGGCGGTGACCCTGGTCCTGGTGGGCGAGGCCGTCGTCCTGGTCGCCCTGGCCCGCCACCTGTCGGGCCCCGCCGTCGCCGGTCGCTTGTTGGCCGTTGACCTGATCCTGGTGGTGGTGCCCCTGGTGGTCTTCGCCGGCCTGCGGGTCGAGGCCGCTGTGGGAGGGAGGGGAGATCGCTTCCTGGTCGGATCACCGGCCGTGCTCGAACTGGGCACGGTGCTGATCCTGTTGGCCAGCGGGGCAGCGATCGGCGTGGCGGTGACCCCGGTGGTCACCGGGGCGCGTCCGGTGGCTGCCGAGCTGGCCGTGCCCAACCTGATCAGTGCCTCGGCGCTGGCCGGCGTGGCGGTGTTGTTGTTCCGCTCCCAGCTGTGGCGCCATCGGTTGGGGGGCGGTTGGTCGGTGTCGGGCCTGAGCCTGACCCTGGGTCTGGTCGGGTTGGCTCAGGTCCACCTGGCGCTCGGTCTGGCCAGCGACATGGCCTCGCCCGGACTGACCTTGATGAGCTGGATCGGAGCCGGGGCGGTGACCGTGCTGCTGGTCGTGGTCGCCGTGCTGTACCACGAGGCCGGTGTTCGCTGGCGGGCCGAGCCGGTCAACCGGGCTCGTGTGCCTCGTCCGGCTCCCTGGGCCGTGTGATGTGGGGGTGGTGCGGGTCGTTGGTCTGTCATCGTGGGCTTGTGGGTGGTCGGGGGAGGGGCAGGCGTCGGGCGGGGTGAACGGAGCTGGCATGATCGAACGGTGATCGTGTGTTGCGGAGAGGCCCTGATCGACCTGTTCCCCAGCGAGGACCCCACCGTGTGGCACGCCCGGCCGGGAGGCTCTCCCCTCAACGTGGCCGTCGGGCTCGGTCGGCTGGGGGTGCCGGCCGGTTTGCTGGCTCGGCTGTCGGAGGACCGCTTCGGCGACATGCTGCGTCGCCACCTGATCGATTCCGAGGTTGCACCCACCTACCTGTCTCGTGGGCCCGAACCCAGCGCCCTGGCCGTGGTCGAGCCCGGGGCCGCCGACCGCGAGCCCGGTTTCACCTTCCACGGCGAGGGATCGGCCGACCGGGCACTGCGAGCCGAAGATGCTCAGCTCGGGCCCGAGGTCGAGATCGTTCACCTGGCCGGCTCGGTGTCCGCGGTCCTCGATCCCTCGGCCGAGGTGCTGACCGGTGTGCTGCGCTCGAGCCGGGGGCGGAGGCTGGTCTCGATCGATCCCAACGTGCGGCCGACCATCGCCGGCACCCCGCAGCGCTTCGGGATCCATCTGCGCCGCTGGTTGGGGGCGGCCGATGTGGTCAAGGTCAGCCAAGCCGACCTGGCCTGGCTCGAGCCCGACCGTCAGCCCGAGGAGGTGGCCGCTCGCTGGCTGCGCGACGGTCCGGTGCTGGTGGTGGTGACCCGCGGCGGGCAGGGCTCGGTGGCGGTGTCGGCCACCGCCCGGGTCGAGGTGCCGGCCGCGCCCGCCGAGGTGGTCGACACGGTCGGCGCCGGTGATGCCTTCATGTCGGGCCTGTTGGCCTGGCTCCACGAGCGGGGGGTGACCGATCGGCTGGCCCTGGGGGCGTTGGATGCGGCGGCGCTGGCCGAGGCCCTGGCCTTCGCCGGCCGGGTCGCGGCCATCACCTCCTCGCGTCAGGGTGCCGATCCGCCCCGACGCCACGAGCTGGACTGACCCGGGGCGGGATCGGCTCAGCGGGGTGCGGCGGCACCGGTCACCGCCCAGTGGGGGCCTCGGTAGCGGGCGAGCAGGGGAAGGACTCGGGCCACCATGAACACCGCCAGACCGGCCCACACCCCGTGGATACCCACGGCCCCGGCGGTGACGGTCACGGCGATGCCCGGCACGGCGCCCATCAGCATGGCCCGGGCCAGGAAGCGCAGATCACCGGCCCCGATCAGAACCCCGTCGAGCACGAAGACCAGGGCTGCCACCGGTTGGAGCAGCACCAGCCACCACAGCAGCTCGCCAGTGAGGGAGCGAACGGCGGGGTCGTCGGTGAAGGCGGCGGGCACCAGCGAGCCGGACGCGGCCAGAGCCAGGCCCAGCACGGCACCGAGGGGCAGGCTCAGCTCGATGAGCCGGCGGGCGACCAGGCGGGCCTGCTCGACCGAGCCCGCTCCCAGGAAGCGGGCCACCAGAGCCTGACCGGCGATGGCCAGAGCATCGAGGATCATCACGGTCAGGAACCAGATGCCGAGGGCGATCTCGTGGGCGGCGAGGGCCACCGTGCCCGACCGGGCGGCCATGACGGTGGTGATCAGCAGGGTGGCCCGCAGGGCCGCGGTGCGCATGACCAGATCCCCGCTGGTTCGGCCCAGGCTGATCAGCGCCGGCGCCGAGGGGGCCATGCTCACCGCCTGGCGTCGGGCGTGAGTGGCGACCACGGCCACATAGGCCAGGGCCGCTCCCCACTGGGCGATCACCGTCGACCAGGCCGATCCGGCCACCCCCATGTCGAGCCCGAAGACGAACCAGAGCTCGATGACCAGGTTGGCCAGCACCGAGACGAGCGCCACCAGCAGGGGGGTGCGGGTGTCCTGGATGCCCCGCAGATAGCCGGTGCCGGCCAGCACCATGAGCAGGGGAGCCAAGCCGACCAGCGAGATACGCAGGTACTGCTCGGCGAAGGGCACCACCGCGGCCTCGGCTCCGAACACCGCCACCAACGGGCCCACCAGGGGTACCCCGGCCATCCCGATGAGCAGGCCGACTCCGGCTCCCAGCCACAGGCCCTGCACGCCCAGGTGGGCGGCGGCCGACTGGTTGCCGGCGCCGAGGTGTCGACCGACGGCCCCGGTCGTGCCGTAGGCCAGGAAGATCATGAGGGAGTTGACGGTGAGCAGGACGGCGCTGGCCACAGCCAGCCCGCCCAGCTCGTCGGTGCCGACACGGCCGACGATGGCGGTGTCGGTGAGCACGTAGACGGGTTCGGCCACCAGGGCGCCCAGGGCGGGGATGGCCAGGCGGGCGATCGGGCGGTCGAGAGGGGAACGCAATCCCACGCCGGCACGCTAGGCCTGCGGGCGGGAGCTGTCGGCGCTCCAGGGCACCCCGGTCCGGGTCGCCGGCGAGAATCGGATCGGGTCGGGAGGCGGTCGAGGGCTAGCCTCGGCCACCATGACCGAGGCGTCCGAGCAGAACGTTCACTGGCCCAAGATCCGCAGCCGTGAGGTGACCGACGGGTTCGAGCGTGCCCCGGCGCGGGCCATGCTGCGAGCGACCGGCATGAGCGATGCCGACTGGTCCAAGCCCCAGGTCGGCGTGGCCTCGTCGTGGAACGAGGTGACCCCGTGCAACATGCCCCTCAAGCGGCTGGCTGCTGCCTGCAAGCAGGGGGTGCGATCGGCCGGGGGGTATCCGATCGAGTTCAACACGATTGCCATCTCCGACGGCATCTCGATGGGTCACGAGGGCATGCGGGCCAGCCTGGTCTCGCGTGAGGTGATCGCCGACTCGGTCGAGACGGTGATGCACGCGGAGCGGCTCGACGGCATGGTGACCTTCGCGGGGTGCGACAAGAGCTTGCCGGGCATGCTCATGGCCGCCGCCCGTCTCGACCTGCCCAGCGTGTTCTTGTACGGGGGCTCGAAGCTGCCCGGCAACCTCAACGGCCGGGCTCTCGACATCACCAGCGTGTTCGAGGCCGTGGGGGCCCACGCCAACGGTCTGATGAGCGCCGAGGAGCTCGACGCCATCGAGCGCAACGCCTGCCCCACCGAGGGCTCGTGCGCCGGCATGTTCACGGCCAACACCATGGCCAGCGTGGCCGAGGCCTTGGGCATGAGCCCCCTGGGCTCGGCCTCGCCGTCAGCGGTCGATCGGCGCCGCGACGAGTGGGCGGTTCGCTGTGGCGAGCTGGTGGTCGATCTGCTCAACCGGGGTGTCCGACCCCGCCAGATCCTGACCCCCGAGGCCTTCGAGAACGCCATCGCTCTCAACATGGCCATCGGCGGTTCGACCAACGCTGTCCTTCACCTGTTGGCCATCGCCGATGAGGCCGGTGTCGAGCTCGAGCTCGAGACCTTCAACCGGGTGGCCGAGCGGGTGCCGCACTTCTGCGACATGACCCCGGGCGGCAAGTTCCACATGCTCGACCTCGACCGCATCGGCGGGGTGCCGGTGGTGCTGCGCGAGCTGCTCGACAACGGCATGCTCCACGGTGACGCCCTGACCGTGACCGGCCGCAGCATCGGCGACGAGATCGAGGCCCTCGACCCGCCCCGCCCCGATGGGGTGGTGGTGAGGGGAGTCGCCGATCCCTTGCACCAGGTGGGGGGAACGGTGGTCCTGCGGGGTTCTCTGGCCCCCCAGGGCAGCGTGGTCAAGGTGGCCGGCATCACCTTCGAGCACTTCGAGGGGCGGGCCCGGGTCTTCGACGGTGAGCAGGGCGCCCTCGATGCCTGCCTGAGTGGGGGCATCGAGCCCGGTGACGTGCTGGTCATCCGCTACGAGGGCCCAAAGGGGGGGCCGGGCATGCGCGAGATGCTGGCCATCACCGGCGCGATCAAGGGGGCCGGTCGGGGCGGCGACACCGCCTTGGTCACCGACGGTCGTTTCTCGGGAGGCACCCACGGGTTCTGCATCGGCCACGTGGCTCCCGAGGCGGTGGACGGTGGACCGATCGCCCTGGTGCGTGAGGGAGATCCGGTCCGCATCGACATCGAGTCGCGCTCCATCGATCTGCTCGTCGACGAGGACGAGTTGGAGCGGCGACGGGCCGAGCTGGTCCATCCCGAGCCTCGTTACACCACCGGGGTGTTGGCCAAGTACGCCCGTCTGGCCGCCGGCGCCGAGCGCGGTGCGGTGACCAGGGCCTGAGCCGGCACCCGAGTTGTCCGCCCGCCTTCACCACGAGGAGCCCCATGTCTGTTGTGTCCGCTCGCGTTGCCGCCATCACCCCGTCGGCCACCTTGGCTGTCGATGCCAAGGCCAAGGCCATGCGGGCCGAGGGCCATCCGGTCATCGGTTTCGGGGCTGGTGAACCCGACTTCGCCACGCCCGACCACATCGTCGAGGCGGCGGCGGTCGCCTGCCGTGATCCGAAGAACCATCGCTATTCGCCGGCCGGGGGTCTGCCCGAGCTCAAGGAGGCCATCGCGGCCAAGACCCTGCGGGATTCGGGCCTCGAGGTGGCCCCGAACCAGGTGGTGGTGACCAACGGGGGCAAGCATGCGGTCTACAACACCTTCGCCGCCCTGCTCGACCCGGGCGACGAGGTGCTGTTGCCCGCCCCTTACTGGACCACCTATCCCGAGCCGATCCGTCTGGCCGGCGGTGTGCCGGTGGTGCTGCCCACGGGGGTCGAGTCGGGCTTCCGGGTCAGCCTCGAGCAGCTCGAGGCGGCGGTGACCTCTCGCACCAAGGCGCTGGTCTTCGTGTCGCCGTCCAACCCGACCGGGGCGGTGTATCCGCCCGAGCTGATCGAGGCGATCGGGCGCTGGGCCAGCGAGCGGGGCATCTGGGTGGTCACCGACGAGATCTACGAGCACCTCGTCTACGGCGATGCCGCCCACGCCTCGATGCCGGCCCGGGTGCCGGAGTTGGTCGAGCGGTGTGTGGTGCTCAACGGGGTGGCCAAGACCTATGCCATGACCGGCTGGCGGGTGGGTTGGATCATCGCTCCACCCGAGGTGGCCACCGCTTGCGCCAACCTGCAGTCGCACCAGACCTCGAACGTGGCCAATGTGAGCCAACGGGCCGCCCTGGCCGCGGTGAGTGGCCCTCTCGACGCGGTGTTCGAGATGCGGTCCGCCTTCGATCGGCGACGTCGTCTGATGCACGAGATGTTGGCCGGCATCGACGGGGTGAGCTGTCTGGAGCCCGAGGGGGCCTTCTATGCCTTCCCCTCCTTCGCCGGGGTCATGGGCCGCGAGCTGGGGGGTCGGGTGATCGAGTCCTCGTTGGAGTTGGCCGACCATCTGCTCAGCGAGGCCAAGGTGGCGGTGGTGCCCGGCGAGGCCTTCGACGCCCCGGGATATGCCCGGCTCTCGTTCGCGCTCGGCGACGAGGATCTGGTCGAGGGCATCGAGCGCATCGGGGCGGCCTTGTCGGCGGGCTGAGCGGTGTTTTTCTCTGTGCAGTTGCAACTCACGGAGGTCGGTCAATTCGCTCGCTCCCGGTGCTAGTCTCGGCTGAGTCATCACGTCGTGCGTCGATCGGGGTCCGTTGGCCTCCTCGGCGGCGGGTTCGGCTGTGGTGGGTGGTGGTCAGAGGTCAGCGAGAGCCGTCGGTCGGGCGGCCACAGGGAGGACGGATCGGGTGCGTCGGGTGGTCCTGCGGTCACTGATCGCCGTCCTGAGTCTTTGTGTGGCGATCGGTTCGCAGCCCGCGCTCGCTGTCACCGCGTCTGATCAGGTGGAAGAGCCGTCGGATTCCGCCGACGGGTCGTCGGATCTGGCCGAAGATGCATCGAATCCGAGCGACGCCCTGTCGACTCCGGCCGGCCAGCTGTCGGTTCCCGCCGAGAGATCGTCGGGAGACGAGGGCGTCGCCGTGTCGGTCAGCGATGAAGCGTCGGAGCTGACCGACGGTTCTTCGGTTTCTGGCCCGGCCGGCGCCGGTGTGTCGGGGGCGTCGACCGAGCGCTACTCCGTGCTCGTCGAGGGCTACGACGGGCGCCTTTCCCTGCGGCGCGGGGTCAGGCAACCCAAGAGCTCGGGTCGGGTGCTGGCCTCGGGCACCGACGGGCGTGTGTGGGGTGCAGCCAGCCCCGATCCCCGGCGCGGTTCCCAGTGGCCCCTCGACGCCGTGCCTTTCGAGTCGGCGTGGGCCAGCAGCGACGGTACCGGCGCCGTGGTGGCCGTCATCGACTCGGGGGTGCGGGTCGCCCACGACGATCTGCGCCGGGCCGTGTTGCCCGGACGCTGCTTCATCACCCTCGACGACGGCAGCCTCGACCCCCTGTGCCCCGACGACGGGGCCGGTCAGGGGGTCATGCTCCACCCCCATGGCACCCACATCTCGGGCATCCTGGCCGCCACCGCCGCCAACGACCGTGGAATCGCCGGTGCCTCTCCCGGTGCTCGGGTGTTGCCCCTGCGAGTGCTCGACGACGACAACGTCGGCTTCCTGTCCGATGTGACCGACGCCGTGCTCTACGCCATCCAGACCGATCTCGACGGCGACGGTGCCACCCCCGATGTCGAGGTGATCAACCTCTCGATCGAGACCGACTTCGACTTCGCTCCCCTCGAGGTGGCCCTGGAACGAGCGGCCACCCTGGGGGTGGTCGTCGTGGCCGCGGCCGGCAACGGGGGTGCGGGCGCCAGCGTCACCTTCCCGGCCGCCTACGAGGGGGTCATCGGCGTGGGGGCGGTGCGCTCCTCGCTCGAGGTGGCTTCCTTTTCGTCCCGGGGATCCTGGGTCGACTTGACCGCTCCCGGGGTGGCGGTGCTGTCGACCTGGTCGACCGCCGACAACGCCTACGATCGCTCCCAGGGCACCTCGATGGCCACCCCTCACGTGGCGGCTGCTGCCGCCATGTTGGCCGCGGCCCGCCCCGACCTGGGCCCCGCCGAGATCGCCACAGCCCTGACCGCGACCGCCCGCGACCGGGGTGCCTCCGGTCGCGACGACGCCTACGGGTTCGGCCTGGTCGACCCGGCTGCGGCTCTGGCCCGGGTCGGGGCCGCCCCGGTGGGCGCTCCGGCTGTGCTGGCCACTCCCTTTCCCCGGGCCGTCAGCTTGACCTGGGACCCGATCGACGCCCCGCAGGTCACCGCCATCCGGATCATGCGCGACGGCACCCGTCTGGTCGATCTCGATCCCGACGCGACCTCCCACGTCGATGTGTCGCCGCCCGGGCGCGGCGAGCACACCTACCAGGTCCTGCCTCTGGTCCACTACGAGACGGCCGGTCCCGGCGCTGCGGTCACGGCCACACCCCTGTTGGCCCCGACCGCTCCGGTGGATCTGAGGGCCACCGACGAGGTGCGTCTGGTCGAGCTGAGCTGGCGGGCACCTGTCGATGACGGGGGTCAGCCCCTGACGGGGTATCGGGTATCGGCCACCCCCGATGGGGCCCCGGCCCCGAGCGTGACCCGCGAGCTGGGCCCGGATGAGCGTCGACTCGACCTCGTTCTCGACGAACGGGGCGCGCCCTACCTGATCGAGGTGGTGGCCCTCAACGAGCTCGGCGCGGGCGAGGTGGCCACGGTGAGCGCCAACCCTCTGCCCCCGCCCTTGCCCACCGCCGTACCGGCCCCCGTGCTCGACGAACGGGCCGATGGGGTGCTGGTGAGCTGGTCGGCACCGGTGGGCATTGTCGACACCATCCAGGTGCTGCGCGACGGCGCCCTGGTGGCCGAGCTCGGACCCGAGGCAGTGTCGTGGATCGACGTGGCCCCTGAGCCGGGCCCTCACCGCTACGTGGTACGCCTGGTCAACAGTGCGGGGCAGGCGGCGTCGGCCGCTTCGGTCATCCGGGTCAGCGAGGTTCCGGCTGCTCCGGTCGACCTGACGGTCGTGCCCGAGGTGTCGGCGCTCGACATCCGCTGGCAGGCGCCCGCGTCGACCATCGAGCGGTACCGGGTCGACATCGTCGATCCCGACGGGGTGGGGCGGCAGGTGACCGCCACCGAACTGTCGGTCACCGTCGAGGGGCTCGAGCCGGGGACGGTGTATGCGGTGACGGTGAGGGCCGAGTCGGCCGGACGTCTCGGCCAGCCTGCGGGTTTGACCGTGTCGACCCTGGACCGGCCCGTCGACCCCTCCGATCGACCGCCGGGGGCTCCTGGGACGCTGCGCCTCGACCAGTCGGGACGCACCATCACCCTGGCCTGGTCGGCGGCCAGCGGGCCGGTTGACCGCTACGTCGTCGAACGCACCGTGGTGGGGACTGATCGCTGGGCCGAGAGGGGTCGCACCACGGCGACCGGATTCGTCGACCGTTCGGTCCCACCCGGAGAGCGCTATGCCTACCGGGTTGTGGCGGTCAACGCGGCCGGTTCGGTCTCCTCGTCGACGGCGGTGTCGGCCCTGGTCTCGGCCCCCGTACGGCCGGGCTACTGGCTGGTGACCCGCTCGGCCGAGGTGCTCGAGTTCGGGGCGGCGGTGGCACTGTCGCCCGAGCGGGCCTCGGCCGGCCGCAGCGTGGTGGCCGCCACGGCCAGCAGCGACGGTCGCGGCCTCTATCTGCTCTTCGCCGACGGCCGCGTGGTGGCCGAGGGCACGGCTCGCCATCGGGGTGATCTGGGCGAGGGAGTGCTCAACCGTGGCGAGCGGGCCACCTCGATCTCGGTCACCCCCACCGGTGACGGCTACTGGGTGTTCACCGATCGGGGGCGGGTGGGGGCCTTCGGCGACGCCGAGCATCTGGGCGATCTGCTGGCAATACCGTTGAACGGATCGATCATCGATTCGGCGGCCACCACCACCGGGCGGGGCTACTACCTGATCGGCTCGGACGGGGGTGTGTTCACCTTCGGCGACGCCGAGTTCCGGGGGTCGTTGGGGGGTATCCCCCTCAACGGCCCGGTGGTGGGGGTCGTCCCCACGGCGGCCGGCTACTGGCTGGTCGCCGACGACGGGGGCATCTTCAGCTTCGGTGATGCTCCCTTCCACGGCTCGCTCGGGGGCATCCCTCTCAATCGTCCGATCGTGGGGGCGGTCCGCTCCGGTGGGGGCTATCTGATGGTGGGAGCCGACGGTGGGGTGTTCACCTTCGGTCCCGATGTCGACTTCCTCGGCTCGGGGGTCAACCGGGACCTGTCGGCTCCGGTGGTGGCCATCGCTCCCCTGCGCTGAGTCCGGCCGGTTCGTCCTGCCGAGGGGTTGTCGGGTCGTCCTGGCAGACGGCGGCTCGGTGTGCTGGTGTCGTTCGGGCCGTGTCGGGCCGGACGCTCGGTCTGTTCGCTACGAGCCCCCCTCTTCGCCACAGAAAGTAGCGAAGATCCTTTCCCCGGGCCTGGTTCGGCCCCTAGAGTGTTGGAGCTTCATCAATGGTGGTGGTGGGTGGAAGGGTGATCATGGCTTCACATTCGACAAGCGCGGTTCGTCGCCGGTTCAATCAGCTGCGGATTTCAGCCGCAATCGGGGTGGTGGCCGACCTGGTGGCGCTGACCACGGTGGCGGCGCTGTCGGGCTGGTCGGCGGCGGTGGGCCTGTTCTTCGTGCTGGTGACCTTGGGGGTGCTGGCCCTGCGAGGCCACTACCTGGTGCGCTCTGCCCTGCAGTTCACCGACGAGCTGAGCACCATTGGCACCAGCGTGGCCGTGTCGGGCTTCGTGTTGGCGGTGGCCACCGAGCCCGACTCCGGCGAGCTGCTGGCTCGGGTCGGGCTGGCCGCGGCGGCGCTCGTGGTGGCCCGACTGGTCACGGTGGGCAGCTTGCGTCTGGTGTGGGATCGAGGCTGGTTGCGAGCCCGCACGGCCATCATCGGCACCGGTTCGTTGGCTCGCGAGGTGGCCATCGATCTCGACGTGCGCCGCCACTTGGGCGTCGATGTGGTCGGCTTCGTGGGCGTGCCGGGCGAAGAGGTGTCGGGTCTGGATCGTCCGGTGCTCGGTGAGGTGATGTGGACCGGTCGCATCGCCGATCAGCACGGACTCGATCGGGTCATCGTGGCCACCCCCGACGCCTCGCCCGAGATCGTCTCCGAGGTCCGTCAGCTGGCGGCTCGGGGCATCACGGTCTACATCCTGCCCACCCTGCATCACCTGGGCGTGGGCAGCGATTCGCTCAAGGCCGATCGGGTCAGGGGCTATGCCCTCATGCGGCTCAATCGTTCGCCTCATCCCGAGATCGGTCGGGCGGCCAAGCGACTCTTCGATCTCGTGGGCGCCTCGCTCGCCCTGGTTCTGGTCGCCCCGGTGGCGGTGGCGGTGGCGGTGGCCGTGCGGGTCACCAGCCCCGGTCCGGTCCTGTTCCGCCAGAAGCGGGTCGGGCGTGACGGCCACACCTTCGAGCTGTTGAAGTTCCGCTCCATGACGGTGGGCGCCGACTCCGATCATGCCTGGACCCCCGAGATGTCGGTGGCGACCTACACCCCCATCGGTCGGTTCCTGCGGGCCAGCTCGCTCGACGAGCTTCCCCAGCTGCTCAACATCGTGCGGGGCGAGATGAGCTTCGTCGGCCCGCGGCCCGAGCGTCCGATCTTCGTCGAGGAGTTCTCCCGAACCATTCCCGGTTATGCCGATCGCCACCGCATGACGGTGGGTCTGACCGGTCTGGCCCAGGTGGTGGGACTGCGGGGAGACACCCCGATGCGGGAGCGGGCCAAGTTCGACAATCTCTACATCGACCAGTGGACCTTCACCGGCGACCTGGCCATCATCTTGCGGACCTTTTGGGCCATCGTCCGCCAGCGCCGCTACGCCGACATCCACAACGAGCTCCAGCGCCGGCTCGAGGCGTGCACTCCGCCGACGCCGGCCGATCTTCCCCCGAGCGGCCACTCTGCCGCCGTGAATCCCTCGACGGAGGCCAGATGAAGGCTCTCGTGATCGGTGGTGCCGGCTTCGTCGGTCGCCACCTCACCGCCGACCTGCTCGAACGCGGCTGGGAGGTGGTGGTGGCCGATGTGGCCGACCACCGCGAGCGACCCGCCGGTTCGGAGTTCGTCCGCTGCGATGTGCGCCAGCCTCTCGACGAGCGGCTCGGCGAGGGCGTGGATCGGGTGTACAACCTGGCCGCGGTGCATCGGACCCCGGGCCATGAGCGCCACGAGTACTTCGACACCAATGTGCCCGGAGCCCGCCACGTCATCGAGCTGTGCGAGCGTCACGACATCAACACCCTGGTGTTCACCAGCTCGATCTCGGTGTACGGGCCGCGTGAGGAGCGGGTCGACGAGTCGACCGAGCCGGCACCGGCCTCGGCCTACGGCGAGTCCAAGCTCGAGGCCGAGGCGATCCATCGGGCCTGGTTCGACGCCGACGACGACCGACGCCTGGTGGTGGTGCGTCCGGCGGTGATCTTCGGGCGGGGCGAGGACGGCAACTTCACCCGCCTGGCGCGGGCCCTGCGCCAGCGTCGCTTCGTCTACCCGGGTCGCACCGACACGATCAAGGGGTGCGGCTACGTGGGTGAGCTGACCGAGGTCGTCGAGTTCTTGGTGACCCAGGGCGAGCGCTTCGAGCTGGCCAACTTCGCCTATCCGAGCGCCACCACCATTGCCGACATCTGCGCGGTGATGGCCTCCGAGGCCGGCCTGCCCCGCCCCCTGGGGCGCATGCCCCTCGGGCCGGTCAAGGCGGTGGCCATGGTCTTCGAGGGCCTCGAGAAGCTCGGGCTTCGCACCGGTATCAACCGAGATCGGGTCGACAAGCTGGTGCTGTCGACCAACGTGTGGCCCGGTCGACTCGAGGAGCTGCACTACCCCTGGACCACCGATCTGGCTGCCGGCGTGCGGGCCTGGAAGGCCGATTCCCCCGACCTGACCTGACCCGAATCGGCGTCGGAGAGGCGCTGGAGCGGCGCAGGTGCGGCCGGGTGCGGCCGGGTGCGCATGGTTGAGGCCGCAGGGAGTCCCGGTGGTTTCCGGCGCTGGTGGTGTGCGGTGGTGCACACGCCGAGTGCCGTATGGTTCAGGCGGTCTGGGGCTCTCGATCGACCAGGTCGAGGTTGATCAGGTGCACACCCCGAGTGCCGTATGGGTCAGGCGATCGGTGGTGAGTCGGGGGGTGACGGTGCTGCCATGGCCTGGCTCACCAGTCGGAGCTTCTCGAGCTCGAGCTGGCGGCGACTCCGGTTGCGCAGGGCGCGGCGCACGCCGTTGACGGCGAGCAGGCCCAGGCCGGCGATGGCTCCGGCCAGGGCTGCGTTGCGCAGGTCTCGGCCTGTCGAGCTCTGCCGGCCGAGGGATCGCACCTCGCCGGAGGTCACGGTGGCGGGCTCGTCGATCAGGGTGGCCAGGGCGCGGTCGGCTTCGGCGACGACGACCTCGAGCACCCCATCGAGGGCCTCGGGATCGGCGTCGGCATAGGTCAGGTCGAGCACCCGACCCTCGGACACCACGGTCAGACCCTCGTCGAGTCGAGCGACCGAGCGCCCGAGACGTTGGGCGGCCGGGGCCAGCACCTCGCCCGAGTCGATGAGGGCGGCCAGGTCCCCGGCCACGTCGGCCGACTCGGCGCCGGCATCGATCGAGAGGGTCATGCCGTTCAGATGGCTCGTGCCGTCACGGAATTGGCCGATGCCGAAGACCACCGTGCCGGCCAGCAGGGCCATGCCGCCGGCGGCCAGAGCGGCCGAGACGGTGAGCAGATTGTCGGCCGGGGTGAGCGCCGGGAGCGGCTGGGGTGGCGCGAGCGTCTGGGTGGGCGGGGGAGGAGGCGCTGCGTCGACGGGTTCGAGGTGATCGCTGCCGAGGGCCAGACGCAAGGCCAGCCAGAAGGCGAACAGGCCGACGATGCCACCGATGGCCAGACCCCATGCCGCTCCCTCGGCACCCCACTGCCACGCGCCACCGACGCCGGCCACCAGCTGGGCGGTGGCCGCCACCAGGCGAGCCCGCAGGATGGCCGACCCCCGCTCGAGGGCGCGCAGGGCCGACAGGGGCGGCACGATGGCGCCGGTGGCGGCCAGGGCCAGGGCCAGGGGGAACAGCAGGGGACGGGCGGGCTCCCACTTGTCGCCGATCAGATCGACACCGAGGGAGTCGGGGATCAGGGCCAGCAGCAGTCCCCAGGCGATGACCGTGCCCCCCATCAGAGTGGCGGCGGTCAGGGTGAGGGTCATGACCCGGCGGCGCCGGTGACGGATGCGGGCCAGCTCGGGCACGAGGAACAGGCGGGCCCCGGCGACCAGGGTGGCCGGTGGTCGTACGAGGATGTTGCCGGCTCGCAGCACGCCGAGGGTGGCGAGCCCGGCCACGGCCCCCACGGCGTATTGGGTGAGCTGGGTGGCTCCGATGAGCAGGGCGAAGTCGGCGAGGAAGGGCTTGCCCAGACGCCACTCGCTGATCAGCCAGGGAATGGCCTTGTCGAGGCGAGGTCGCATGCGGGCCTGGAACACCCCGACCAGGGCGGCGGCGTATCCCGACAGACCCCAGCCGAACACGACCCCGCTGACCGAGGGCTCATAGACGAGGGTGGCGATCATGAGACCACCGATCTGGAGCAGTCCCCAGATCAGGTCGTTGATGAAGGCGTCTTTGGCTCGCTTGGCCGCGATGAAGTGGTAGCGCCAGGCGTCCTGGAGCATGAGGCCGGGCAGACAGGGCGCCAGGGCGATCAGTCCGGCGCCCAGATCGCCTCCGACGGCCATGCCCAGCAGGGCCAGGGCCGATCCCGACAGGGCGCCGATGGCGATCGAGGTACCGGTGGCCCGGCGCCAGGCGGTGCGGAAGGCGCCGGTGGCGGCGGTGGTGTAAGCGGCAGCGGCCGGTTCGGTGGCGACGGCTCGCGAGGCACCCAGGATGAGCACGTAGGTCATGTAGGCCACCGAGAAGGCCCCGAACTCGGCGGCGCTCAGGGCGGCGGCGGCGAGGATGCCGGCCCCGAAGTTCGACAGCGACGAGGCCATCTGGTCGGCCAGGCTCCAACCGGCCCGTTTGGCCAGCCCGCCCCGCCGGCGGCCACCGCCCGGGGCGGGGGCCGGGGGCGAGGTGTCGTCGGCCGACCCGGTGTCCGAGCTTGTCGAGGTGCTGTCCGAGCTTGTCGAGGTGCTGTCCGGCACGGTCAGCGCCTCGGTCTCGGACCGAGCGGAGTCCTCGCCCGTCGGGGTGGCGTCGTCGGGCTGATGGTCCGAGGGGCGCCGATCGCCGCGCCTCGCCGGGCCGGCGGAGCCGGCTCGGCGTCGGGGAGCGGAGGAGACCACGCCAGATCGTCGCGCAGACGGGGGAGCGGAGTTGACGCCGATCAGGCCGGCAGGCAGCCGGCTACCGGGTCGGGGCCCGCCCCATCAGGGCAGGTGGCACCGCTCCAGTCCACATCGAGCAGCACGGCGCCGAGAATTTCGGCGCCGGTGAGGTCGGCGCCCGACAGGTCGGCTCCCGACAGGTCGGCTCCCGACAGGTCGGCTCCCGAGAAGTCGGCGGCGGTGAGGGTGGCCCCCCTCAGGTCGGCGCCCGACAGGTCGGCGCCGGTGAACAGTGAGCCGGGGGCCGACACCCACACCAGGCGGGCGTCGACCAGGGTGGAGGCGGTGAAGTCGGCGAACTCGAGGTCGGAGCCGGCCAGATCGGCCCCGGTCAGGTCGGCGCCGGTGAACAGTGCGTCGTGGAACACGCCGCAGGCCAGACCCTCGCCGGCCAGGGGGGCGTCGTTGTACTCGGCGCCGGGGTTGAAGCGGGGGTCGCCGAGGTCGACCCGGCCGTCGGGGCAGGGCTGGTCGGGCAGGTCGGCGGCGGGCAGCTCGTCGGGATCGTCGTCGCCGGCACCGGTGCCGGTGTCGTTGCCGCCCTCGTCGACCACGTTGGAGGGCTCGTCGCGGTCCGACAGGTCGATCTGGTCGTCCTCGTCGAGGGCGGCGTCCTCGCCACCTCCCTGGAGTGGGTCGACGGTGGTGGACGGCCCCGTGTCCTCGGTGGTGCCGGAGTCCCCCGTGTCGCTGTCGCCCGTGTCGCCGTCGCCCGACTCGCCCGTGTCGCTGTCGCCCGAGTCCTGACCGGGAGTGAGTGGGGCCAAGTCGTCGTCGGCGACGCTGGTCGTGGTCGCCTGACCGGGATCGTCGGCGTTGGTCTCGTCGCTGTCGCTGCAGGCGCCCAGCACGAGCAGGGCGGCAACGAGGGTGTGGGTGAGGTGTCGTCTCATGTGTATCCCCAGCGGCCGAGCTCGGGCCCGGCCACGTGTTCGATCTCGGCGACCTGGGCGGCCGAGAGGTCGGATCGGAAGCGCTCCACGGCACCGGCGGCCATGGGCCAGCGGCTGAGCCAGTCGGCTTGGCCGTCGAAGGGCTCCAGGCCGAGGAAGCGGTAGGTGTCGGACAGGACCTTGTCGGGATGGACGACCAGGTCTTCGTAGCGCAGGTCGAGCCAGCGCTCGTCGCCGAGCCGGTCGCGGGCCGCTTCGAGCGAGCGCACGAGGAGGGCCCAGGCCAACCCGGCCAGGGCCACCAGGGAGCGGTCGGTCTCGTCCCATGCCTGCTGGTCGGCCGGGCTGAGCGGCCCGAAGGCCCAGTTCTCGGGGCCGCGGTGGCCCTGCCACCAGCTCATCTGCACGAGCGAGTTGGCCACGGCCCGGCCGTCGCGTACGACGTGGACGAAGCGGCTCCCGGGGAAGGCCGCGTCGAGCAGGCCGGCTCGCGACCAGCCGGTGAACTTGTGGCTCACGTGGCGGGCGTCGCGGGTGCCGGGCCGCTCGAGCAGGAAGCGCTGCAGGCGTCGGGCCATCCAGGGGGTCAGATCGGCGGCGGTGAGGTCGCGGTAGGGGTCGACCAGGGTCGGCGAGACCTCGCGCGCCAGGGCCAGGTAGGCCTCGGAGGGGGCGAAGCGGAGCTGGGACTTGCGGGTGGTGCGCGCCGAGGCCCGGCGGTAGAGGGCCTTGTTGATCGAGCCGAGGCGGCCGGCGGGGCCCAGACGGTCTTCGAGGTTGGAGACGAAGGCGATCTCGGGATGCCCGACGAGGATCTCGTGGAACAGGGTCGAACCGCAGCGGCCGGTACCCAGGACGAAGGAGACGTCGATGCTGTTCATGGCCTACTCCGGGGGGTGTGGGCGGTCGGGGAGGGAGGGCAGATCATGGCGCGCGGAAACCTCGTCGGGATCCCGCCCCCTGTGCCGTCGAACTCATGGCCACCAGCCTCGTTGCGACCCGTTCGGGTCGTGCACCACTCACAGCTCGTACCCGAGTCGGTCGAGCAGGCTCCGTTCTATCTCGTTCACCGCCTCGCGTTGGGTCGCCTCCCAGCGCTCGCGCCAGTTCTCGGTCCGGTCGGGGAACGCCACCCGATCGAGGGCCTGCTTCCATTCAGATGAGGCGGTGCTCAGGCCGCTGAAGCGAGCCAGCTCGTCGAGGCGGGGCCGGGGGTCGGCGATGAGGTCTTCGTAGCGGACGGTCAGCACCCGTTCGGGCTCGAGCTCGGCCAGCCGTTGCAGGGTGACCTCGACCTCGGCGACCCAGCAGCCGGCCGCCAGCGTGAGGTCCTCGATCCGGCCGAGACCGGCGGGGGTGTCGCCCTCGTGCCACCAGAGCACCTCGTCGGGCCACCAGTCCACCCGGATCAGGGAGTTGGCCACGGCGCGCCCGTCGCGCACGATGTGGACGAAGCGGGCGGTGGGCAGGGCGTCGGCCAGGCGGTGGATGCGGCGGTTGTGGCCGATGCGCTTGTTGACGAAGACCGGCGAGCCCGACCAGCGGGTCACGGTGTCGATGGCCGAGGTGAGCTGCTGGGCCACCTGGTCGGCGGGGCCGTCGAGGTTTCCGTCGGCGGGCATCCCCACCCGCTGGAACAGGGGCTCACCCTCGATGGGTTGGGGAAAGGCTCGCTCGGCGAGCCCGCGGGCCCTACCGTATGCGTAGGCGCGACTACCGTCGTGACCGAACCACACCGTGTGTCGTGTGTCGGATTGGCGTCGAGCCAGCCGGTTGGCGGCGGCCAGGTGTGGAAGCATGGGAAGGCGTCGGACCCAGTTCGACAGCCAGGCAGCATCGGGGTGGAGGCACAAGAGCTTGTAGACGAGGCTGCTGCCTGAGCGGGGCGCTCCCACGAGGAAGACGGGGGGTGGGGTCATGGCTCCGCAGGCTAGCAAGCACGCAGAGTGGTTGTCTGTAGGAAATGTTCGGTCCGGGGGGCCGGGCGGTGGCGGTGACTCTCCGTCGAAAGTGGCGAGGGTCGAAAGAGCGTGTGATCAGCAGAAAGATCACGAAGGGTGTGGGAAAGTTGACGTTAAATCTTGGCCAGGAGTGGCCGGAGGCCTTTCGTACCGGGTCAGAGCCCGACTACGTTCCGCAGTCGATGGCCAACAGAGCGCAGCACCAGACGTCGGCGGGAGGTTCTCGCCGCTCCCGCCACCTGCTCCTGCTGGCGGTGTGGTCCCTGATCGCCGCCGCCGTGCCCCTGCTCGGCGCCTCGGCAGCCGGGGCGGCCACCCAGGACTTCTCGGGCACGGCCAACGCCGGCGTGCCCTCCCAGCGCTGGCTGTCATTCGACGTATCGGTACCGGCCAGCGGCACCTTGACCGCCGATCTGAGCTGGGCCACCGCGTCGGCTGATCTGACCCTGTTCATCCGCAACCCGGCCGGCACCATCGTGGCCTTCGACGGTTCGTCGGCCCGACCCAAGTCGCTCAGTCATCCGGTCACCGCCGGGGCCTGGCGGGTGCACGTCAAGGCCCGCTCCGGCGCCAGCGACTTCTCCCTCGCCGTCACCGTTCCCGACGGTGGTGGCGGCGGTGGAGGCGGCGGCGGATCGCTGACCTTCGACGGCTCGGGCTCGGCCGGTGGCCCCTCGTGGCTGACCCACGACTTCGATGTGACCAGCTCGGGAGCCCTGAGCGCCGCTTTGACCTGGGCCACCGCCTCGGCCGATCTGACCCTGTTCCTGCGCAACCCGGCCGGCAACCTGGTCGAGTTCTCCGGTCCCGGTCCCCAGCCTCGCTCCGTCAGCCACCAGGTCACGCCGGGCCGCTGGCGCCTGCATGTCAAGGTGAGGGCCGGGTCGTCGGCCTACTCGATCCAGGTCTCGTTGCCCGGCGGTGGCGGTGGCGGCACCAACACCGCCGTCCTGGGCGACCTGGTGTGGAGCGACACCGACGGCGACGGCATCCGCGACGCCGATGAGCCCGGCCTGGCCGGGGTGACCCTGACCCTGCTCGACTCGGGCGGCGCCACCGTGGCCACCACCACCTCGGGCAGCGGCGGCGGCTACAGCTTCACCTCGCTGGCCGCCGGCACCTACCGGGTTCGTGTCTCGGGTCTGCCCACCGGGGCCAGCCTGTCGCCGGCCGACCAGGGCGGTGACGACACCCGCGACTCCGACGTGGCCGGCTCGGGCACCTCGAACCCGGTCACCCTGGCCGAGGGCGCCCAGGACACCAGCGTCGACGTGGGTGTGGTGCCCGCAGCCGGCGGCAGCGGCGACATCACCTTCACCGGTTCGGGTTCGGCGGCCGGCGCCAGCTGGCTCTCCCACGATCTGCCCATCACCTCGAGCGGCCAGCTCCGTCTGGTGCTCGACTGGTCGACCAGCTCGGCCGACCTCACCCTGTTCCTGCGCAACCCGGCCGGCACCATCGTTGCCTTCAACGGCTCGACCTCTCGGCCCAAGGAGCTCACCTACTCGGTGACTCCGGGTGCCTGGCGGGTTCACGTCAAGGTGCGGGGTGGCTCCTCGGCCTACTCGGTCGAGGCCTACCTGCCCGGCGGAGCTGCGCCCACCGGTACGGTCACCGGCACCGTGTGGTCCGACGCCGACCGCGACGGCCTGCGCGACAACGGCGAGGACGGCCTGGCCGGGGTGAGCGTCACCCTGCTCGACAGCGGCGGCTCGACGGTGGCCACCGCCAGCACCACCTCGGTGGGTGCCTACTCCTTCACCGGTGTGCTGGCCGGCGACTACCGGGTCCGCGTCTCGGGCCTGCCCTCGGGGGCGGTGCTGTCGCCTCGCGACGTGGGCGGCGACGACTCGATCGACTCCGACATCGACCCGACCGACGGCCGTTCGGCTCAGTTCTCGGTCACCTCGGGCAGCACCAGCCGCCTCGATGCCGGTGTGATGCCGGCGCCGAGCGGCGGGCAGACCCGCACTCTGAACTTCAGCGGCGATGCTCCCAACGCGGCCGGGTCGACCTGGCTGACCCACGAGGTCAACGCCCTGGTGGCCGGTGAGCTGAGGGCCACCCTGTCGTGGACCGAGACCGCCAACCTGCGTCTCTATCTGCGCAACCCGGTCACCAACGCCCTGGTGGCGGTGGAGAACTCGACCGACAACCCCAAGACGCTGGTGTATCCGATGGATGTGCCCGGCGTGTGGAAGGTCCACGTCCAGGTCCGCAGCGGCTCCTCGCCCTATGAGCTCGAGGTCGTGATCCCGGCCCAGGCCAGCGGTTCGGCGTCGGTCGGCGGGGTGGTCTTCTCCGACTCCGACGGCGACGGCACCCGCGACGCCGGTGAGCCCGGTGCGGCCGACGTGATCGTCGAGCTGCTCGACGACGCCGGTGCCTCGCTGAGCGGGGCGGCGACCGCCGCCGACGGCAGCTATCGCTTCGACGGCCTGCCCGCCGGTTCGTACCAGGTGCGCTTCACCCCGCCCTACCGCCAGCAGCTCAGCCCGACCGGCTCGACCAGCACCCCCAATCCCAGCACCGGTGTCACCGCGGTGACCCTCGCCTCGGGCCAGGTGCGCTCCGATGTGAGCGCCGGCATCCGCTCGGGCGGCGCCGCCGCCCCGGTGGTGGCGCCCAGCCCCTCGTTCACCTTCGGGTCCAAGGGCTCGGCCGAGGTGTGGCCCAGCGGTCTCGACGCCGATCCGGCCACCAACCGGGTCTTCGTGGCCGACACCGGCAACGACGAGGCAGCCGCCTACGACGCCAACGGCAACGAGCTGTGGCGCACCGGCCCGGCCACGCCGGGCATCGGGGGTCGTTTCGACAACCCCCGTGATGCGGCCTACCTCAACGGCAGGGTTTACGTGGCCGACACCGGCAGCCGCCGGGTGGTCATCCTCGATGCCGCCAACGGCCGGATCCTCGACGAGTGGCGCACCTACGACGGCACCAACCGCATCGGCATCCAGCTCGGCATCTCGGCCGGGGTCGACGCCAACGGCAATCCGATCATCCTGATCACCGAGGACTCGACCAACGTGGTGCGCATCATGCGGCCCGACGGCTCCTTCGTGGCCAACCTGGGTGGCACCTTCGGTTCGGGGGCCGGCCAGCTGGCCTTCCCCCGTGACGCCGCCACCGGGCCCGACGGCACCATCTATGTGGCCGACTACGCCAACGACCGGATCTCGGTGTGGCGGCCCAACCGGACCCACTGGTTCGACTTCGGCACCAAGGGCAGCGGCCCGGGTCAGTTCGGTCGGCCCTACGGCGTCGACGTGGGCGACAACGGCTGGCTCTATGTGGCCGACTCCAACAACGAGCGGGTCCAGGCCTTCAGCTTCAGCGGGACCACGCCGGTCTACCAGCGTTCCTGGGGTCAGCGGGGCACCTCGCCGGGCCAGTACGAGCACCTGCGCCGGGTGGCGGTGGGCGGGGGTTCGACCCCCGACGTGTGGATCGCCGATCTGTGGGGCGACAACGTCGAGCGCCTGAGCCACGGGGGCGCGGTGCGCACCACCATCGGGCGCATCGATCCGCCGCCGTCGGGCTTCAACGAGGCCTACGGCATCACCAGAGCCGGCTCGTCCTACTGGGTGGCCGACACCACCAACCAGCGCATGCAGCGCTTCTCGGTGGCCGGCGGTGCCTTTCAGAGCCAGTTCGGTGACCGGGGCTTCGGCCTCAACGATCCGGGCTTCAACTGGCCCCAGGACGTCCACTACGTGCCGGCCACCGACACCATGTGGGTGGCCGACACCAAGAACTTCCGCCTGACCGAGTTCCGGCCCGACGGCACCTTCACCGGTCGCCAGATCGGGCGCTTCCGGGGCAGCGGGCTGGGTGAGTTCGACTGGCCCCGGGCCCTGGACCACGTGGGTGCCGACCTGATCGTGGCCGACACCTTCAACGACCGCATCGTGCGGGTCGACACCGCCGGTGGCGCCTTCGCCTGGCAGGTGGGTGGCATCGAGCGGCCCCACGCCCTCGACGTGCACGAGGGCAAGGTCTATGTGGTCGACCTGCGGGGCAACGTGACCATCTACGCCGCCGGTGACGGTTCCCTGCTGGGCTCGATCCCCTCGCCGGGGATCCTGCAGTCCGAGGGGATCGCCGTCGAGCCCGACGGCACGATCTGGCTGTCGGACACTCGTCGGGACCGTCTGGTCGAGATGGCCCCCGACGGCTCGGTCATCCAGACCTACGGGTCGAACGGCACCACGGCCGGGCGATTCGACTATCCGGGACACCTGTTGATCTCGGAACGCAACGGCCAGCTCGAGCTGGTGGTGATGGACCTCTACAACTATCGGGCCCAGGTGCTCGACATCGGGTGAGGAGAACGGTGAACGTGATGACCCAGCGCTTCGGCGCCACCGGACGATCGACTCTGGTCGCTCTGGTTGCGCTCTTGATGGTGAGCGTGCTGCTGCCGGCGGTCACCTCGCCGGCATCGGCGGCAAGCCAGGACTTCTCGGGCACGGCTGACGCCAACAACGCCAGCCTCCGGTGGCAGACCTTCGACGTGAACGTGAGCGCCTCCGGCCAGCTCACCGCCACCCTGGCCTGGTCGAATGCGGCTGCCGACCTGACCCTGTTCGTGCGGGACCCCAACGGGAACCTGGTCGACATGGACGGCTCGACCGCCAACCCCAAGGTGATCAGCCGTTCGGTGACCGCCGGGGCCTGGCGAGTGCACGTCAAGGCCCGGGGCGGCTCGTCGCCGTTCACCTTGACCGTCGACACCCCCGACGGCGGGGGTGGGACTCCGCCGGCCGGTGAGCTGACCTTCTCGGGTTCGGGCTCGGCGGCAGGACCGTCCTGGTTCAGCCACGACGTCGACATCACCGCCAGCGGCGACATGCGAGTCGACTTGAGCTGGCCCACCAGCTCGGCCGACCTGAGCCTGTTCGTGCGCAACCCGGCCGGCAACCTGGTGGCCTTCGAGGGCTCGTCGGCCAACCCCAAGACCATCATCCAGCCCGTCACTCCCGGACGCTGGCGGGTGCACGCCAAGGTGCGGGCCGGCTCGACCAGCTACAACGTGACCGTCAACCCGCCGGGAACCGACGGTGGCGGCGGTGGCGGCGCCACCGGCTCGCTCGGTGACCGGGTCTGGTCCGACACCAACGGCGACGGCATCCAGGACGCGGCCGAGCCCGGTCTGGCCGGCGTGGCCCTGGCCCTGCTCGACGGCAACGGCAATCAGGTGGCGACCGCCACCTCGTCGGCCACCGGTGGCTACAGCTTCACCGGCCTGGCCGCCGGCACCTACCGGGTGCGGGTCTCCTCGCTGCCCACCGGCACCTCGCTGTCGCCCCGCGACGCCGGGGCCAACGACACCGTCGACAGCGACATCGATCCGGCCAGCCGCACCAGCGGGGCGGTGACGGTGGCCGAGGGTGCCTCGATCGCCAACCTCGACGTGGGCGTGGTGCCCGCCGCCGGTGGCGGCGACGCCGACGTGACCTTCAACGGCAGCGGATCGGCGGCGGGGCCCAGCTGGCTCTCGCACGATCTGCCCATCACCGGCTCGGGTGATGTGACCCTCGATCTGGACTGGGTCACCGCCTCGGCCGATCTGACCCTGTTCCTGCGCAACCCGGCGGGCACGATCGTCGCCTTCAACGGCTCGACCGACAAGCCCAAGTCGATCACCCATCCGGTCACCCCCGGCGTGTGGCGGGTGCATGTCAAGGTGCGCGGCGGCTCGTCGGCCTACACCGTCGATGTGACCCTGCCGACCGGACCCTCGATCCAGCAGGGCACCATCGCCGGGCGGGTGTTCAACGACGCTGACGGCGACGGCATCCAGGACGGCGGCGAGTCGGGTCTGGGCGGTCTGACCGTCGAGGCTCTCGACTCGGCCGGCACGACCCTGGCCAGCACCAGCACGGCTTCCGACGGCACCTACTCGGTGTCGGTGCCCCCCGGCGACAGCCGGATCCGGGTGAGCGGTATCGCTGAGGGTGCCTCGTTCTCGCCCCTCGATGCCGGCGGCAACGATGCTCTCGACTCCGATGTGGCCACCGACGGGCGCAGCGCCCTGGTGGCGGTGGCCGAGGGGGCCACGGTGACCCTGGATGCCGGCGTGGTGCCGGCCCCGGTGACCGGCGACTTCGATGCCACCTTCGACGGTCAGGCCTCGCTGGCCAATCGCTGGCAGACCTTCGATGTGCCGGTCAGCCAGGCCGGCAGCCTCGACGCCGTGCTCGAGTGGGTGGATGCCACCGCTGTGCTCCAGCTCTACCTGCGCAACCCGGCCGGCACCATCGTGGCCAGCGACGCTGGCGGCACCACCAAGCCCCGGCGGATCACCCAGGCGGTGACCCCGGGTACCTGGAAGCTGCACGTGCGCACCGCCAGTGGCGCCTCTGACTTCACCCTCGGGGTGAACTTCCCCAACGACGGGGGCGTCAACCCCGGTGACGGCAACGGCATCGCTGCCTACCGGACCCGCTTCGGCTACAACGGCCCGGCCGGTCTCTACGCCTACGGCGTGGCCTTCGACAAGGCGTCGGGTTCGATCATGGTCGCCGACCTGTGGAACTACCGGGTGCGCAAGTTCTCGCGCACCGGTGCCCCGCAGGGCAGCGTCTCCCAGGTCGCCCCCAAGGGCGAGCAGGGCGGCATCGGGTCGCCCTTCGACATCGACACCGATGCCCGGGGCAACACCTGGGTGGCCGACCAGTCGGGTGCCCGGGTGGTCCAGTTCAGCCCCAACGGCACCTGGCTGCGCACCATCGGGTGGGGCGGCGGTCCGGCTCCGGCCCACACCCAGCCCCGCCTGGGCTGCAGTGGGGCCGACATGACCCGGCCCACCAACCTCGAGATCGTGGATTCGCTGAACCGGATCTACGTGGCCGACACCCTGTGCCGGGACATCAAGGTCTACAACCTGCAGGGCGAGTTCCTCTTCGCCTTCAACCTGCGTGACAAGCTGCCCGTTGGTCAGCCCATCCCGCGTGGTCTCGAGCAGGGCCCCAACGGCAACATCTACGTGGTCGAGTTCCAGACCCGTCGGATCCACGAGTTCACCCCCAACGGTGCCTTCGTGCGCTCCCTGCCCCGCTTCGACAACATGAGCGATCCCCGGGGCCTGGCCATCGACGAGAACAACGGGCTCATCTACGTGGCCGACGCCGCCGGTGAGGAGCTGTTCGTGTTCCGTCTGGGCGATGGCAGCCTGGTGCGTCGGGTCACCGGCGTGGGCGGCGAGGACTTCGTCTCGATCCGCTACGTCGACGTCGACGATCAGGGCTTCGTCTACGTGGCCGACACCTGGGCCTACACCGTCTACAAGCTGGACGCGGCCGGCAACCGGCACCCGTTTGCCGCCGAGGACCTGACCCCGCCCGATGGTGGGTTCAACCAGCCCAACGGCATCGGCATCGATCCGGCCACCGGCAAGCTGTACGTGGCCGACTCCTTCGAGAACCGGGTGCAGGTGTTCAACACCCGCAACCCCGACGGCACCCTCAGCCGGTGCACCTCGCGGGTGGATTGCCCGGCCTATGACTTCCACTTCGGCAACCGGGGCCAGCCCGGTCCCCAGGAGATCGACGCCTTCAACTACCCCCGTGGTGTCGAGTTCGCCAACGGCAAGCTGTTCATCGGCCCCGGTGGCGGCATCCTGCGGACCGATCCGGCCGGCAACGCCGAGTACCGCTTCGGCAACCTGGGCCCGACCCAGAACGAGTTCGGCGGTCTGAACGTGTTCGGCATCGCCATCTCGGGTGCGCCGGGCTCCGAGACCATCTGGACCATGGAGAACAACCGCTGCCGCCTGCAGGGGTGGCGCAACAAGCAGGGTGTTCGCTATGACTTCAACGGCGAGCTCGTGACCATCATGAGCACCTGCGGTCGTGGCGACAACCAGATGCTCAACCCCCGTGATCTGGTCTACCACCAGGGCTTCCTCTATGTGGCCGATGCCGGCAACAACCGCATCGCCGTGTGGAACGCCAGCACCGGACAGCTGGTCAGGGAGATCTCGGCACCGGTGGCGGGCGTTCGCCTGCGGGGTCCGGAGGGCGTGACCATCGACGCCGGCGGCAACTGGGTCTATGTGGCCGACTCGGCCAACCAGCGCATCGTCCGCTACCGCCTGGACGGCAGCGGCGGTCAGCTGGTGGCGGACTCCTCGCTGATTCCGGGTGCCTCGTTCAAGGAGCCCGAGTTCCTCGAGTTCGACAACCGGGGCGTGCTGTTCGTCTCGGACAACAGCCGCTCGGTCTACGCCTTCGAGATCGTCGGCTGAGCCAAGCAAGCGCCGGCGAGCCCGGCTCGATGATGTGAGTGTCGGGGCGCCCCGGCCGATGAGGATGACATGAGCGAGACCGCACTGGATCACCAACTCGGCCGGGGCGCCTTCCTGTGGCGCAAGGCCCAGCGGCACTGGCATCAGGCCCGCACCCGGGGGGTGCGTTCCCTGATCGAAGAGGACCGGCTCGACCCGGTCGGTCGGGCCCGTCGGGCCGCGGCCCGGGCTCTCGACGATCGTCGTGCCGGTCGCCGCCCCGGTGGGGCCCGAGTGGCTCTGGTGGCCGGGCTGCAGCGCTCGGGCACCAACATGGTCGAGCGGGCTCTGGACTCCCATCCGGCGGTCACGGTCCACTTCGAGAACAGCCGGGCCGCCTACGAGCGTTTCCGCCTGCGCGATCCCGACACCCTCGAGGCTCTGGTGGGCCGGTCCCGCTCCGAGCTGGTGGTGTTCAAGGCCCTGACCGACGCCCATCTGGTCAACGAGCTGCGTGATCACTTCGCCGCTCGGGAGCCTCGTGTGGTGTGGATGTGGCGAGGTGTCGACGGCCGGGTGGCCAGCGCCATGGACAAGTGGCCCGGCTATGCCACCCGGGTGTTGAGCGCCATCGTGGACGGCAGCGATCAGGGCTCGTGGCAGGCCGAGGGCCTGACCCCGGCCCAGCGCGAGCTGGTGGCCGAGATGGATCCGGCCTCGCTCGACGATGCCTCCAATGGGGCCTTGATCTGGTATCTGCGCAACGCGCTGTATTTCGATCTGGGTCTGGACGACGATCCGGCGGTGCGCCTGGTCGCCTACGAGGATCTGCTGGCCGAGCCCCGTGAGGGCTTGGCCGGGGTGTGTGATCACCTGGGGCTCGATCTGGTCGAGGCCATGATGGCCGATCTGTCGCCCCGGCGGCCCGGTGACCTGCGGCTCGACATCGATCCCCGGGTCAGGGCCCTGACCGACGAGCTCACCGCACGCCTGCGTTCACGCTGACCGCTCGTTCGGTCACGTCCTGTGTGCTTGCTGCCGGGGAGCGGTGGTGGGTCCGCCACCCGTCGCCGCTTCCCGATCATGTTGCGATACGATGACATCCGTAACCTTCCGGCGTCGCGTGGCCTGCTGCGTGGCTCGGTGGGGCCGGGCGGCTGACAGAGAGGTTCGTCGATGAGGCGTCGGTTGACGATGTGGATGGCCGGGCTGGTGGCGGCGCTGCTGGCCCCTCTGGTGGGGATGGTCCCTGTCTCGGCGGCTGCGCCCTCGCAGGCCGGCGCCTCGGCCCGCTTCTCGGGCTTCGAGGCCGAGGGGGGCGGCTGGCAGAGCCACCCGTTGACCGTGAGCGAGCCGGGCCGGCTGACCGTCGAGCTGACCTGGTCCGATCCAGCCACCAACCTGCAGCTCTTCCTGGTCGGTGAGGACGGGGTGGTGGCCTCGGCCGCGACCCAGGACCGATCCGAGACCCTGATCTATGACGCCGAGCCCGGTCGCTACGAGGTGGCGGTGGTGGCGCGCGAGGGGGCGAGCGCCTACGCGGTGTCGGTCGATGTGGCCGAGCGTGATTTCGTCACCCTGCTCGACACCGAGGGCACCGCCACCGGCGACGAGCGGGCTGCCGGTCACCGTTTCACCGTGGCCGAGCGCACCCGGGTCGAGGTCTTGTTGAAGTGGAACGGCGAGTCCGATCTGGGCCTTGCCGTGGTGGGTTCCGACGGTGTGCTGGGCACCTCGCAGACCGACGAACAGCCCGAGATCCTGATGCTCACCCTCGACCCTGGCACCTACCGGGCGGTGGCCGGTGTGATCCAGGGGGCCGACACGCCCTATCAGCTCCGGGTGATCGAGCTGGCCGATGCCCGGGGTGAGCGCAACCAGGCCTCGGGGGCCGAGGGCCGGCCCGATGTCGACAGCGGTCCGGTGTTCACCGGAGGCGAGGCGCCCGGCGGGGGCTGGTCGGCGCACAGCGTCGAGGTCAGCGGTTCCCGCCGACTCGAGATCGGCATGAGCTGGGCCAACCCGGCGGCCGATCTGCGGTTGTTCCTGGCCGACGAGAACGGGGTCATCGAGCTGGGTTCGGGTTCGGGCCGGCTGGAGCGCATCGAGGTCGTCGTGCCGGCCGGCACCTATCGGGTGGCGGCCCTGGCGGCGCGGGGAGCGTCGAACTACCGAATCGAGGTGGCGGCCTCGTCGGCGAGCCGTCCCGGGGTGGTGGGCGCCACGCCGCCGACTACCGCACCGCCCAGCACCGCACCGCCCAGCACCGCACCGCCGGCAAACACACCGCCCCCCGCGACCCCGCCGCCCACGACCCCGCCCCGTCGGCCCGGTGTCGGTGGGGCCGGTGCCGCCGGTGAGGTGGCCCAGCGCTGGGCGCCGGTCAACCTGGCCGGCCCGGCCGCTCGGGAGCTGAGCGAGGCCGAGGCGGTGGCCCTGGCTCGCAGCACCGACTCGATGACGGTCACCCCGGGGGCGTTGGATCGTCACCTGGCCGCCATGCGCCGGGCCAATCCCGATCTCGAGGTGCTGGTCTACATGAACGCGGCCTATGCCTATGCGGCCGAAGAGCACAAGTACCCGGCCAGCTGGTACGCCCGTGACCGCTCCGGCGCCAAGATCCGGTCCAACGGCTGGCAGAACTGGTTGATGGATCCGACCAACCCGGGTTGGGTGGCCAGCCGGGTGGCGACCTGCCAGGAGCAGTCCGGCGATCGCTACGACGGCTGCTTCCTCGACATGTTGGGCGCTGCGCCGGTGTATCCCAGCTACGGCACCGGCGTGCCCATCAATGCTCGCACCGGGCGGCCTTACACCGCCGTCGAGTGGCATCGGGCCACCGGTGAGATCGCCCGCCGGGTGGTGGCCGGCAATCCCTCGCTGACCGTGTGGGGCAACGGGGCGGCCAACGGGGTGCGCTACTACGCCGATCACCTGCGCTCGGATCTGGTGGTCGAGCCCATCGACGCCTCGATCGCCGAGCTGTGGTTGAGGGCGGCCCGCGATCCGATCGGGGCCTTCCCCAGCGAGGCCGAGTGGCGCCGCGACGTCGACATGCTCGCCCACGCCGAGGCCCGGGGGGGAGCCATCTTCACCCTGACCAAGATCGGTGTGGGGGCCAGCCAGGCCCAGATCGACCAGTGGCACCGGTTCGCGGCGGCCAGCTTCCTGCTGGGGGCCCAGGGTGATTCCCGTTTCGCCTTCACCGGCAACGAGCGGGTCGATCCGGTGCGGACCAGCCCTCGCGAGTTCCCCGACCTGGGGTCGGCTCGGGGCGCATACCGCCAGGTCGGCGAGGTCTACGTGCGGGAGTTCGCCCGGGGGTTGGCGGTGGTCAACCCGACCGGGTCGCCGGCCTCGTTCAGCCTGGACGGCACCTATCTCGACGAGGGCCGGACGGTGTCGGGCACTCTGCGGCTCGGCGCCCACGAGGGCGCGGTTCTGGTTCGCCGCTGATTCTTCCACGACACCTCAACAACCACTCTGAGTAGCCGAAAGGCACTCAAGCAGTCACGTGAAGTGGCCCGATACGTCGGGTCATGCGACGAGTGGTTGTCGGACTGTTGGCAGTGACGATGGTCGGGGTTGTGCTGGCGGTGCAATCCCGCGAGGCATCGGCGGCGGGTCCGCCGAGCTGGCGCTTTCGACCGTCGGGCATCGAGGGGGCCGGTTTCGTCAACGTGGTGGCCCACGATCCCCACAATCCGGGGGTGGTGTTGGCCGGCGGTGATGTGGCCGGGGTGTTCCGCTCGACCGACAACGGGGCCAGCTGGTTCGCCTCGAACACCGGCATCGACTCGCGGGCCCGCCTGGTGATCGCAGCTCTGGCCTTCGATCCGGTTCGCCCCGGCGTGGTCTATGCCGCCGTCGGGGGCCAGCGGGGCCGCCAGGGGGGCATCTTCCGCTCGACCGACGGGGGTCAGAGCTGGGAGCTGCGCTCCACCGCGGTGGCCTTCACCGGCTCGTACACCCACGGGCATCCGGTGCTGCCCAGCCTGCATCCCCGCTCGACCGGCGCCCTGCTGGCCGTCGACGGTGAGCGGGGGGTGATCTATGCCGGCACCTACGAGGACGGCCTGTTCCGTTCGAGCGATCAGGGGCGCAGCTGGCAGAACCTGGGTCTGGGTCACACCTTCATCCGCGGTATCGCCCGCCACGACAACACGGTCTATGTCGGCACCTACGGCAACGGGGCCTTCCGGGTCGACCAGGCGTCCGGGGCGGCGCGGGTGGTGAACCTGGGCGGGGCGCCCTCGGTGGTCGAGGAGCTGGCCGTGTCGGCCAACGGCACGGTGTTCGCGGTGGCGGGGCGCGCCGGCGTGTTCCGCTCGACGAACCGGGGTGGCTCGTGGAACCGGCTCGGTGGCGGCCAGCTCGATGTCAGCCGGTCGAACTGGATGTCGATCGATCTCTACGAGGCTCCCGGCGGTCCGGTGATCTACGCCGGAGCCGACGATGCTCCCAACCAGCGGGGCACGGTGCCCAGCCTGGTCCGCTCCACCGACGGGGGTGCGAGCTGGCAGACGGTGTCGGCGCCGGCGAATCGGAGCTTCGCGGTGGGTGGCCCGGGCGGGCACCGCTGGTGGCTGTCGCGAGAGAAGCCCTGGATGATGTACGGCTCGGCCGGCTACACCCCGGCCCAGATCGCCATCTCACCCCATGATCCCGATGTGATCCACGTGTCGGGTCGTTCCGGGGTGTGGGGCACCACCAACGGGGCCCAGGTGTGGCATCCGATGGTCAAGGGCCTGGGGGTGACCATCAACCGCACGATCCTGGCCGATCCGACCATCTCGGGCCGGGTCTATGTGGGCAACACCGACTGGGTGACCTTCGCCTCGGATGATGCCCTGCGCTCGGTGGTGGGCCCCCGGCCCCCGTCGGGCAGCGCCGGCTACGCCATCGCCGTCGATCATCTGACCAACCCGCCCACGGTGTATCTGGGCACCGGCTATCGCGACACCAACGACTCGGGTCGGGTGTGGGCCAGCCAGACCCCCTTCGACGCCAACTCCTGGCAGCCCACCGGTTTCGGGGCGGCGGCCAAGGGGCGCAAGCCGGCCGGCATCGCGGTGGGGCGCCAGGGGGGCCAGCGGGTGCTGATCGTGGCGGCCAAGAACGGGGGCCTGTGGCGCCAGGTGGGTGAGGGCCCGTGGCGCAAGGTGTCGGGCTCGATCTCGACCTCGGCCGATGTGAGCCAGTCGATCCACATCCACTGGCCCGAGGGCACCAACCTGGTCTACCTCTATGACCCCCGTGACGGGTTGTATCGCTCGAATGACGCCGGAGCGAGCTGGAGCTCGGTGTGGCCGGTCCAGTCGACCCGTGACTCGACCGGGTTCATGGTGGTCGACCGTGACGATCCGACCCGGGTCTACCTGTCGCTGCGGGCTCGTGAGCTGTGGCGCCTCGACGGTGCCGATCGGGGCACGGTGGCCAACGGGGGAGTGAGCCGCACCGCCCTGGGCGGGGTGCACAGCCCCGGGCCGCTGGCCATTGGACCGGACGGGGCCCTGTTCGTGGCCGACACCTCGGTGCGGTCGGGCTCGGTGCCCCGCCTGTGGCGCTCGAGCAACGCCGGGGCCAGCTTCACCGAGGTGTCCGATGCCCGCTACCGCTCCATCGCCGGCTTCCCCTGGGCCATGAGCGTGGGGGTCGATCATCAGGTGTATCTGGCTCTCAACGGCAACGGGGTGATGGTGGGTGATCCGATGGCCGGGGGAGCCACCCCGACCCCGACCACCGCTCCGACGACGACGGCCGCTCCCACGACCACGGCGGCGCCGGCGCCGGTGGGACGACCCACCGTCGAGATCATCGACGCCCCGACCGAGGCGGTGGCCGGCGATGACCTGCGGGTCGAGGGCCGCCTGGTGGGCGGCACCGGCGGCTCGGTGCGCTTTGCTCTCAAGCGGGTCGACGATGCGAGCTGGTGGACCGGCAACGGCTTCGGCAGCTTCACCTGGATCGACGGCGTCCTCGACGGCGAGGACCTGACCCTGGACCTGCCGAACCTGGCCGCCGGCGGGTATGGCCTGCTGGTGACCGGCTTCAATGCCGGCGGTGACGAGGTGGTGGAGCGGGCCTGGCTCCGTTTCGAGCTCGATCCGAACCCGGGCACGACCACGACGAGCACGACCACCACCACGACCCCGCCGACCACGGTGCCCGATGATCCCCGCCCGGTGCTGGTGCTCGATGCTGCCCTCGATGGGGCTCGTCTGTCGGGGCGGGTCGAGGTGTCGGGTCGGTTGACCGGTGGGTCGGGCGGCTATGTGCGCTTCGCTCTCAAGCGGGTCGACGACGGCCGCTGGTGGGATGGGGGCACCTGGACCGATTTCCAGTGGCTCGAGGCTCCCCTGTCGGGCGAGCGCTTCTCGTTCGATCTGCCCCGGCTGGCGGCGGGCCGCTACGGCCTGCTGGTCGATGGGGCCAACGGTGAGGGGCTCGAGGTGGTGAGCCGCACGTGGGCTCGGTTCGAGGCCGCGGCCGGGGGGCAGCAGCCCGAGCGGCCCGAGAGGACCCCGAACCGGCCTCCGGCCCTGCCGGCTCCCGAGCGCCCCGAGCAGCCCGAGCGCCGTGACGGGCGTGGGACCCCGCAGCGCCCCGAGCGGCCCGAGCGGCCCGAGCGGCCCGAGCGGCGGGTCG
>JAOXNT010076574.1:0-16361 GCA_028565815.1 Cletocamptus dominicanus | reverse complement strand
GATTTTGAAAAAAATCGTTTTTGCCCCTTAAAATCCCTTTGAGAAAATGCAAAATAACTTATTAAACAGTGTACTGATTTTACGAAGCAGTAAGTCTTCCCCCTTTTTTCACACTCCATTTTGTAAAGATATGAGTTCTCAATATCAGCTTTCCTATGGGGCTTACCCCATTGTTTTATTTTGAAAAATCAAGGGGGCAAGACCACCTTGGATGTTTTTTCAAAATAACTATTGAGTACTTAATCCATTTTTATAATAACTTTTTCTTAACGCTACCGCTTGGGGGTACTGCTTCCATATTGTCATCTTGCTAATAAAAGCAGTGACCTTGTTGAAAATACATTTTTGCAGCGGTTGAGAAAACCTGATTGACCGGTGTCAGGTTTTTCTCGATTGATGATGATTACGAATAAAAGTAAAAGAAAAGTTAGCAAAGATGTCCAATTGGTTAAAGTGCGTTAATTAGAGCCAGGCGACCAATCAACAGGTACGAAACTGTATCTTTCAACCGTTCAGAGTTTAGTTCCTTTCCTGAAGAATAAACTCCTCAAAAAAAAAATCTGTTATGAAAAAAGTAATTTTTGTTTTTGTATTAGCTATTGGATTTTTGACTTCTGCCGATGCCCAATTCAAAGGCGGTATTAAAGGCGGGGTGACTACTTATAATATGAGATTAGGCGACTTTCTGGTGACGAATAGTGCTGCTGCGGATGATTTTAGCGTAGCGGTCAAAAATGCAGACTTTGGTTATCAGTTTGGCGTGTGGGCTCGACTGGGCAAAGGATTGCATCTGCAACCCGAACTGCTGTATAGTGCCGATAAAATCACCTACGAAATCGAGGACGGCGGTGATATTTATCTACAAAATGCCACGTTGAGCAATATTGAAATGCCTGTTTTGGTAGGACTTAAAATTGGTCCAATTCGCGCTCAGGCAGGTCCGGTAGCCAAAGTTTTCCTGCACTCCAAAGATGAATCTAACAATGAAATCAACGCTTTTGAGTCTGACCACGACCGGCTGAAATTAGGGTATCAGGCCGGATTGGGGTTGAGCCTCTGGAGACTACAAGTGGATTTGCGCTATGAAGGAAACCTCCAGCATTTTGGCAACAGCGTCACGATTGGTAACCAATCCTTTGCTCTGGATAATCAGGCGGGGCGGGTAGTTGCTTCGGTGGGGATTGCCTTCTAGTAGAACAAAAACTCCCCCTCTTTTTCTAAATTTAGATTTTTAGATTTTAAAGGGCATCGAACCCTTTAAAATCTTTAAAAGGAGAACTTAGTAGTCAGTCAAGTTAATAGTGGTGGGTAAAAAACGCACATTTCCCCATCATTATCAACTTGACTAAGTACTTAGAGGGAACAAACGACTTATTGACTGATGACAATTCGTTTTGTAGTAATTCCTTTTTTGGTGCGAAGCAGTGCTTGATAAACGCCATTTCCATAAACTCCCAAATCAAGAATCAAAGACTGACCAGATTCAACGGGTCTTTTGGTTACTAACTGCCCGGTTGTATTATAAATTTCTACCTCCATTTTGGTATTTTCCAATTCAGGCGATAACTGCAAGGTAATCATACCCGTACTCGGATTAGGTGCTATATTCCATTTTTCAACATCCATTTCCGGTGTTGCTATATTTTCAAAAAGTAATGCTACCCCTCCAATGACATTCTCCTGCCGGTAACTTTCGTTTTCCAGCCATCGTTTTGATAATCGAACCGCCTCTTTCAACTGCCCCGGTCGGGTAGCACGAAAAGTGAAAGTCATGAGCGGAGTATTTTTTGTCAAAATAGCCTCCTCTCCGTACCAGTTGGCTAGTAGTGTACCTGCCTGAACTGGATTAACTTTCAAATTGTCAATTCCGGTTACTGGTTCCACCGCTACTAATTCCAAACTGTTTTTATCATATCCTAATTCTATTTGCCATCCGGCAAAATCTTGCAAATCATTGGTGGTCAGCACGGTAGAGAATATTTCTCCTGCCTGATAATCAATGTTTTCGAGGGTTAATTGCAGCGGAGAATAGCTGCGCACCGAGGCAACTTTGCTACTCAATGAATCCACATTATAAGAAACATCACCGATTTTTATGGCTGTAAAATTCTGGTCGGTAAGGCTACCTTCCAGGTTGTTGATAATAATAGATTCCGGGAATCCTTCCTCAAGCGGATTTTCCGGATTTTGAAAAACATGTCCTTCGGGAACAAACAGCCACGCTTGATTACCGGGGAAACGGTCGTTGAGTTGTAAAATAGCGCGCTGAATCAATAACAGGTCAAAGGCGGTAATCGTACCGGAACGGTTAACATCCGCAGCAATCATTTTGAGTGGGGTATCAAGGATTTGAGAGCCCAGAATGTGCCGTCGGATTAATACAATATCAAAAGTAGAAACACTCTCTAACAGACCGGTATTCAAAGCTGGTGTGATTTCATAATTGTTTCCAACCGCCACTCGTGGAATAACATATTCCCCATCCCCATCCGTCACGGATATATCGGTGATACCGGTAGTCGTAATTGTTACCCCGGGCACTGCGCTTCCTGTTTCGCGCGTTACTCGACCACTAATTTGTGCCATTGCACGGGTACAGATTAACCCGCTGGAAACGATGGGGTTGATTTCGATGACATTTCCATTTTGGACGGCTGCTGCTTCTACTGATACGGGATTCGCCGTAAAATCAACTGACAAACAGGTGTCAATACTGCTATTTACGACCATCATCAAATGGAATAATGGCGTATTATTGGCTACTGTCTGTCCTAGTCCGCTTGGGTCATACCAACCGACTGTCAAAGTGTGTGAATTGGGTTGGAAGAAATTGGTCTGCGACAAATCAGGCAAATTCATATTAGTCACTCCCATAATCTGCGCCAAGCTGGTATCAGAAACCTGAATGGTATGCTGGAAAGCAGCTATTTGCAGGAAGTTCTCCACCGTCACTGGCACCATTATCGTATCATTTGCCACTCCGTTGGCATTACCGAGGGTGAAGGTGGTCGTACCCTCCAGCCCAATGACTATATTTTGGCAAGAAGTATTACTGCCGCACTCGTTAGTAATGGTTAGACAAACCTCGTAGGCATTTTCTTCGGGAAAACGGAACGTTGGGGCAGGTTCAATGACGCTGCTATCGGCAGTAAAACTCCACTGGTAGGAAATGGTAGAGTCCATCACCACCGGGGTAAATGTGGCAGTCAAACCATCGGTTTGTACCATGAAGTCAGCCGAAGGAACGCCCATCATGGTATTCTCCACCAGAATAGTATCCATAATACTACAACCATTTGCATCGGTAATCATTACAGGAAGTGTTCCGGCAGCGAGTCCTTCAAATACTCCGGTACTGGAAGTATCGCCGTTCAGGATAAAAGTAAACGGCGCATTATCACCCATTGCTACCAGATTCGCTCGCCCGTCTAACATGCCGGGGCAAGTTTCGTCCGTCACCTTACTGCTATCACGGTTAAGCATCAAGTTAGCTCCCATTGCCAGCGTAGCACTACTTGTCACAGCAAGCCCCGTGCTATCGGTAACCGTTACAGCGTAAGTGCCGCTTCCTAATGCCAATAAAGTATCTCCCGACAAGGTAGAGTCGTTCCACATGATATTAAAAGGTGCTGTCCCCCCTGTAATTTCCAGATAGATACTTCCATCATTGCTGTTTCCACAAACTGGAGCAATGGCATCCAGTGTCAGGAAGAAGGTACTATCGGATATAATGGCAAAAGTGTCTGTGACCGTACATCCGATAGAATCAGTAGCATCCAGCGTATAAGTACCCGGAAGCAGATTTTCAACAACCATCGTAGAATCTCCGGTACTCCAATTAAAAACAGCAGTCGGGTTTTGGCTAACGAGGGTGGCGGTGGCTCTACCGTTGATGCCATTCGGAATGGCATTTTCTGCTGCAATCATTAACTCAACTCCCTCACAGGGATCATTACAAGTATCATCAATCAATCGGGTTATCGAAAGGTTGTCAAAATAAGCATCGTTACTGGAGCCGTTCCTCAATCGGGTTAACAAATTCACCCACAACTGTTGTGTACCTGGCATGGGAGTCATGGTATCCGTTACCAGCAGCCACTCGTCAATGCTGGTAATGGTTCCGGTATTAAACCTGCCCAGGGTAGTATCTCCCTGCCCTCTGAAGTCAACCACAATTTGTGCTTCATCGGTGGGTCCCTGCTCAAAAGAACGCACATAGGCAGAAAACACGTACTGTATTCGGTTTTCGGCAATCAAACTACTATCTCGACTTACGTCAATGACCTGGGTTAACTGCCCCGTTTGGCTGGTATCAGAGTAGAAATAAAAACCACCTTCCTGCGGATCAGGATTCGCACTACGACGCGCCCAATTCCCCATAATTATCTGCCAGGAGCCATCGGAGGCAAGTGGCATCTCTGCTCCCGGATTTTGAATCAAATTGCCTATATCCGGAATCTGATTACATTCACAGAAGCAATCCGCATCGGCACAATCTATCAAACCATCCTGGTCATTATCCAAACCGTCAGCGCAAGCCATTGCCGAGTCTTCGTCTTCGGGTACAGCAAATTGAGCCGGCAAATCGCCACTGGAAGTAATCACTTCTTCTTCGGAGTTTGTTTTTTGGAAAATAAGATCAATGGGTCGAACTTGTATTTCCTGATTCTTTTCACTATAAAACTGTGGAGTCAATTCGTGGTTATACAAGGTCAGATTATCGCTTAACCGCCCGTCTTGCAAAGCAGTAAACTCCAGTACAAACCACTCCTGCCCCGCATTATTCAATTCTTTTTGATCCATATTCAACCAAATCACCTTCAAAATGCCATTATCCAATCGTTTGACACCCAAATTTTGATTAGTTAAATTGAGATAATTATTTTCATCAATACCCGCAAAAGCTAATTGTCGGGTATCAAAACCAACTTCTAACTGCATTCCCCAGCCGAATTGAATATCCGAAAGTTGAACGGGAACTCGAATAATTTCTCCCCGTTTATACTCCCTGTCCTTTAATCGCCACTGTACTTTTTTGGTATAACTACGAGCATTTTGTGAGGTTTCTTCTGCTACATCCCCTGTTTTTACAGCTACAAAGTTGACATTGGGAGTATCGGCAAAAAGCTGAGTCAGTTGTATGGATTGAGGATAGTTTTCTGCTAACGGATTGTCTGTATTTTGGAAAATATAACGCTCTGGCAAGAATATCCACGGCTGTCTGTTGGGGAAATTATCGGCCTGATCTAATAACAAACGCTGAATATGCAATAAATCAATAACGCTGACAGCCCCCGAATTATCCACATCAGCCGCCAAAAATTGGTAGGGAGTGGTAAACCTCATCGCACCAATGATATGCCGAAGTGCCGTCACAATATCAAAAGTAGAAACCCCCTCTTTTATCTGATTCGTTTTTTGAGGAACCAGATTATACGTAGCTCCACCAAACAAATTGCCAAAATTATAGGTGCCAGTAGCACCCGTAATGGTGGTGTCTTCAGCATTATTAATAATCGTAACATCTGCTACCCCAACACCTGATATTCTGCGTACCAAACCGGAAATAGACACGGAAGGTGCTACACAAAACTCACCGGACGCTACGTTTAAAGGTGCTATTTGAGGGATTCCCCTGAATATGCGAGTAATGACCGAATCGGGGTTGTTAATCATCATCTGGCTACACATCCCGGTAGAACCGGTTAGCAGCAGGTTGATAGTAAAAATAACCGAGCCGTCATTTAAAGTAACCGTATTTTGATTATCCATAGACCAGTCAATCATCACGGTACTGTCAGTAATGGTAAAATGATCATTGGATAAACCGGGAAGCCCCAAACCAGTCACACTTTGGATAGTACCCAAGTCAGGATTGGTCAAACCAAGAGTCGTATTAAGAATGGTAACACTATCAAAACCATTGACTGCAACCGGAATTTGAATCACCTCTCCCGTCAGGCTACCGGTATCTCTGCCTATTTGAATACCTGCTACCGGTACAGGAATAGGAGTAATCCGAATGGTCTGACAAACCGAATCCACCCCGCAAGCATTGGCAGTTGTTAAACAAACTTCATACGTCCCTGTATCGGGAAAAACGTGTACAGGGTTCATCAGGCTGGACACTGCGCCATCCCCAAAGTTCCACCAAAGCGTATCGGGTGCAATCGAAAGAATCGAATTAAATGACGCTCTCAAGCCCTCGCTCTCGAAAGTAAAATCCGGGGGAGGAAGTACCGAATTGATAGCAGTAATATCAAAAGTGGTATCTACTTCACAGCCATTTCCATTAATAATACGATAAGTAGTACGACCATCCGTTTCGCCTCTTACCACCGGATTATTACCCAGCCCGGAACCAAAATCATACAATGGATTGCCAACGATTCCTGTCGGATTAAAGACCACGACACCATTTGAGCCACCCGGACATTCTGGTCCGGTTATATCCAAATTGAAGTAAATCGGGTCTGGCGAGCCAATAGTGACGGTTGCTCTTCCCTGTTCTCCGAGGCTATCCGTCACCAACACAGTATGTGTACCGGCAGGAAGCGTCGTTACCACCGGAGTAGTGTCCCCGGTACTCCACAGGTATTGATAGGGAAAAAATCCATTGACCGGAGATGCCGTAGCATTTCCACTTCCTTCTCCGAAACATTCTGTATCCTGAACTTCAATGATGTCTATATTCAAAGAAAGAAATCCTATATTCAAACTGTCAATAGCTGTGCAACCATTAGCGTCAGTGACTGTCACATAGTGTATGCCAGGGTTCAGGTTCGTTACCCGTTGTCCAACTATTCCATTATCCCAGCTATAATTATAGGGGGTCATACCACCGGAGGCAGTCGCCTCGGCAATTCCATCAAACACCCCTTCGCCAGATGCTGGACTGATTTCGGCAAGACTCAAAGTCACCTCAACTGTTTCGGTAATTGTTATGCTGTCTGTGGCAACACATCCTGCATCATCGCTCACTGTTACGCCATAAGTGCCAGGAGCCAGATTATCAACTACGGGAGTAGTTGCTCCATTGCTCCAAAGAATCGCATAGGGAGAAGTGCCACCAGAGGCAATCACCTCTATGGAGCCATCAAAGGCTTCAGTACAAGTGATATTGTTCACCAAACGCGCTTCGGCAAATAAATCCGGCGGTTCTGTCAAACGAACGCTATCCGTCACCGTACATCCCTCCATATCCGTGACTGTCAAACGGTAAACACCTGTCATCAGACCATCAATGGAATCCGTAGTATCGCCAGTACTCCACAGGTATTCGTACCCTCCATTCCCACCGGTAACAACTGCCAATATTGCCCCCGAACCTGTCGTGTCCATACAACCCGTGGCAGAAACTTGAAAGTTGACTTGTATGGTATCCGCATTCAGAATGGTAGCACCGCCTGTTCCGGTACAACCACTTTCAGCAGTAACCGTTACATCATAACTCCCCGGCATCAGGTTCTCCAATCGAGCAGTAGTATCTCCGGTATTCCAAAGGTAATTAAAAGCAGCACTACTATCTGCTCCCAAAACATCTACCATCACTACGCCGTCATTTGCATCCGGACAGGTAAGATTGGCACCAGTCAGCGCAAGTTGTAGCATACTATCGGTTGCTACCACCACACTATCCACCGCCGAGCAGCCATCCCCCTGAGCAACCGTAACGTAATAAACGCCATTAGCCAAATTATTAATAGCAGCCGTTGTATCGCCGGTACTCCAGCTAATGCTGATATCTTGCAAGGTATCCGGGAAATTGACCATTGCCGAACCGTCCGCTACTCCCTCACAAACAGGATTGGTCGCACTTATTGTAATACCAAAACTTTCCATAGCAGAAAGGGACGCACCCCCCGAAGCCATGCACCCGCGCGAATCGGTCGCTGTTACCTGATACATACCAGAGGAAAGATTGGACAATATGCGGGTAGTATCACCAGTATTCCATACAAATTGCCAGTCAGCAGCAGTGGTATCATTGACAACAATGCTTCCGTCCGCCAACCCCTCACAACCCGGATTTTCGATAGTAAAAACAAGAGAAAGTGTATCTCCATTAGTAACAAAAACAGAGTCAATTTGCTCACAACCGTTGCTGTCTGATACTGTTAAAAAATACAATCCACTGGCCAGACTATCATTAACCGCTGTGGTATCTCCATTACTCCAGGTAAATCTCAAACCCGTATTATCCAGTGTATCATTCACGATAACAGAGCCGTCATTAACTCCCATACAAGTAGCAGGGCTAGAAATAAAATAAAGCGGAAAACTGCTTCCCTGCCCTACCAAAAAGGTATCTGTATTGGTGCAGCCAACCGAGTCCGATACGACCACTGTATAGGCTCCTGCCGCCAATGACGAAGCGGTGGCAGTGGTATCTCCGGTATTCCAGTCAAAAGTAAAAGGAGCTACTCCGCCAGTAGTCGCAACGGTTATTGCACCATCTTCCATGCCTTCGCACGAAACATCCGTAATGGTTGCTGTCAAGGCAAAAATACTATCAAAACCGACCATTGCCGTATCCGTATTTACACACCCCGCCGAGTCCGCTATCCTGACCACATAAGTTCCGGGGTTCAAACCGGAAATAACCGAAGCAGTATCTCCGGTATTCCAGGTAATGAGCGGATTCTGAACCTGCTCGGAGGTAGTAGCCATAAGGCTTCCATTACCAGCAATGTCACAAGAAGCATTGGTAATATCAATATTAATTGGAATTTCAAATTCGTTGGTGATAATTATCGAGTTGGCAGCCAGACAACCTGCCGAGTCCGCTACTACAACCCCGTAAGTACCGGCAGCCAGATTAGTAATCGTTTGTGAGGTGTCTCCGGTACTCCACCCATAACGCCATTGTGGCACTCTGTTTCCAGAAGTATCGGTAATGGCAATGGAGCCATCACTCAATCCATTACAAGTGGCATTGGTGATGGTAGCATTGATTTGTAATTGTCGTTCGACTCCTATCTGGATGGCTACTTCTCTCAAACACCCCTCACCGCTGGTCACTGTTAATCCATAATTGCCGGACGCAACACTATCCAACACATTGGTGGTATCGCCGGTACTCCAGCTATACTGATAACCCGTCAGGTCAATAGCGTCATTCACCGAAATACTTCCATCTTCAACACCAATACAGGTGGCTGATTGTAACTGTACATCTACCACCGCCTGTGTGTCAGTCGCTATCAAAAAGGTATCAACCACCATACATCCGGCGGTATCCGTAATGCTAACATCATAAAAACCCGCCACCAGACTGTCAATCATTTGAGTAGTGTCACCAGTACTCCAGACAATTCCCAGTGACTGGTTGGCACTAATGGCAGCACTCCCGTCTGCCACTCCATTACAAAGGGTATTCTCTGCAACAAGCGTGTAATCAATGGGAGCTTTATCCATAATACGGATAGAATCCACCAATTCGCATCCATCCAGCGTGGTCACCGTAACAAAATGCCAGCCTGCACTCAAACCAGTCACCTCCAAGTCAGTCGAACCATTATCCCAACTGATAGATACCGAGTCTGTTGCACCTTCCAACTGTAAAATAGCGGTAGCATCATTGACCCCTGGACAAGAGGGCAAGGCTGTTTGAACAATGGTATCTGTCAGTCCACAGGTGGTATCTGGCAAAAAAATATTTTCAGGTTTTTCTGTTTCTACCTTCCAATGTCCGGAATCATTGCCGGCGTACATCGAAAAACCCCAAAAAACAAATAGTACTGTTAGCGGGTAAACTTTTAAAGCTCTCATAGAAGATAACGAGTTAATATGATGCAAATGATAAAAGTATTTTTTGAACACAAAAGACTTGCAATATAGAATCGGATAATAAACATACAATTTTAGCTGTATGTATGCAGCGGACTATGGTGATACCATCACGTCACTTCCTTAAAATGACAACGTATATCAACGAAGTTGAATGGAGGCATTTCCTTTATTGCAAACTTGTTGTATCTATAAAATGTCTCGGCAGGTGAATGGTCAGTGATGACAAAGTATAGTGAGTCGGTAGCGTAAACTTCGCCCATAGGACTTTAATTGTCGGTTTTTGAGAAAAAAGGTACTCCACGGTACAGAACTCCGTCCATTTAATAACTTGATGGAATTCAATTTGAAAAACAAAAGTTAAATTAGCAAAATATTTGCATCTTTTAAAGTTTTCCAAAAAGGTTAACGTTTAAACAAAAATAAGGTTACGATTTTAAAACAGCATCCGCCGCAGGGGAAAAATTCAGGTGTTTTTTTGTGTTTTTCAGACCACAAATAAAATTTTACAAAAAATATTTTCCCTAGTCGATTATTTTCCTTTTATTTGGGAATCGAAATTTATAGTTTAAAAACTAAAATGATATTTCTTAACTATCTAACAAAACGAAAAACAGCAAAATGTCTGATCGTTTAAATTATTAAACGGTCAGGCATTTACTTTTTAGTCTTTGTAAGGGATGAGGAAATAAAAAAACGACCCAAAGGTTTCGTAGAGAATTTGGATTTAGACGAGTGTATTTTGCTGAAAAATAGCGGGTTATTTTAAAGAAATATACACGAAGTAAAAATTCGATTTCGCAGAAAACGGACAGGTTATTTTTTGCGAACTCCCTAAACAAAAAACAGTCTAAAATAAATCATATTAATTATGCTATTAAATCTTAGAGCAAAAGAAGAAAACACCTATGATGCCATTGTCATCGGCTCCGGCATCAGTGGAGGCTGGGCAGCTAAAGAATTGACCGAAAAAGGGCTCAAAACCCTGGTGCTGGAACGGGGTCGAAATGTAGAACATATCAAAGACTACCCGACCATGAACATGAATCCCTGGGATTTTCCACATGGAGATCGGGTTTCTGCCGAAGAAGCCACCCAATATCAAAAACAAATGAGAACCGGATATACCATCCGTGAAAGTACCAAGCACTGGTGGGTAAAAGACACCGAACACCCTTACACAGAAGTCAAGCGATTTGACTGGATCAGGGGATACCATGTCGGTGGTCGCTCCCTGCTTTGGGGACGGCAAAGTTACCGATTGAGCGAAATGGACTTCGAGGCAAACGCCAAAGACGGAATTGCTGTAGATTGGCCCATTCGCTATAAAGACCTCGATGACTGGTACACCTATGTCGAGGGATTTGCCGGTATCAATGGTCGTAAAGAAGGGTTGAGTCAACTGCCCGATGGCAATTTTCTACCACCAATGGAACTCAACTGTGTAGAGCAGCATGTCCGAGAACGAATAGCCGAAAAATTCAATGACCGAATTTTGACCATCGGTCGCTCTGCTAACCTGACGGCTCCACTCAAAAACAGCAATCGGGGCAAATGTCAATTCCGCAACTTATGTATGCGCGGTTGTCCATTTGGGGGTTATTTCAGCAGTAACGCCTCTACCCTGCCTGCCGCCGCCGCCACTGGCAACCTCACCATGCGCCCGTTTTCTATTGTGACAGAAGTAATCTATGACAAAGATAAAAAACGAGCCACCGGCGTAAGAATCATGGATGCGGAAACAAAGGAAACGATGGAGTTTTTTGCAAAAATTGTCTTCCTTAATGCTTCCTGTATTCCAACTACCCAAATCCTGATGCAGTCCGCTACCGATGTCTGGGAAGGTGGACTTGGAAGTTCCAGTGGAGAATTGGGACACAATTTGATGGATCACCACTTCCGACTGGGAGCAAGAGGAACTTATGACGGGTTTAATGATAAATATTACAAAGGCAGGCGACCGAATGGTATTTATGTTCCAAGATTCCGAAATCTGCCGGGTCGGCCTGATACTAATAAAAAAGAGTTTTTGCGGGGTTATGGTTATCAGGGAGGTGCAAGTCGCTCCAACTGGACTCGGTTTGTGCGCGAACTAACCGTCGGCAAGCCCATCAAGGAACTGGTACAAGAACCTGGTCCGTGGACAATGGGGCTCACCGGATTTGGAGAGTGCCTGCCCTATCACGAAAACAAAATGACGCTCAATAAAGAAGTCACGGATATATTTGGAATGCCAACCGTCACTTTTGATGCAGAGTGGAAAGAAAATGAATGGAAAATGCGGGAAGATATGATGACCGCTGCCGCAGAAATACTAGATGCCGCCGGTTTGAAGGATGTACGAACCTGGGATGCCAAAAGTTATCCGGGGCTGGGCATCCACGAAATGGGAACCGCCCGAATGGGACGCGACCCTAAAACCTCCGTTTTGAACAAATGGAATCAAGTCTGGGATGCTCCCAACGTTTTTGTTACAGACGGAGCTTGTATGACCTCTGCCGGTTGTCAGAATCCATCCCTGACTTATATGGCGCTAACAGCAAGAGCTGCAGACTTTGCTGTAAAAGAATTAAATAAACAAAATCTTTAGGAACGACAAAAGTGTATAATATACCATGAAAAGAAGAACCGCATTAAAAAATACAGCTTGGGCAATCGGTGGAGTTTTGTCAGCAGGCACCATTGCCACCCTTTTTGACAGTTGTGTGGCCCCTGCCGAAGGGGAAGTCTGGAAACCGGAGTCACTATCCGTAGAACAAGGCAAGCTGGTGACAAAAATTGCTGATATTCTCATTCCGTCTGACGACAATACGTCCGGTGCTGTGGAGGCAATGGTTCCACAATTTATTGACCAAGTAGTAAAAGTGGTCTTTAGCGAAGAAGAAAGGACTCGATTTGGCAAAGGGTATGATGATTTTGTCCAAACGGCCAAAGATGCTTTGGGCAAATCCTTTGCCGATGCTTCCGCAGAGGAACAGCTCAACTTCCTGAAAGAACAGGAAAAAGCAGCACTCGATGCTAACGAACCCACTTATTTCGGGGTACTCAAAGAATTAATTTATTCCGGGTACTTCCAGTCAGAAGTCGGTGCTACTGAAGTATTAGTGTTTGACCCTCTGCCAGGGGAGTATCTTGGCTGTATTCCGTTGTCGGATGTTGGTGGAAGTTGGACGACTTTCTGGTAAAATAGTTTGACAAAGCCGGATTTCCGATAAAACCATAATTCTCTCCCTGAAACGGACTTGATGACAAATTGACAAGTCCGTTTCAGGCAAACAGAAATTGCATTATTTAGTCCTCTTTTTTGTGATAAATCAAAATAGGCACTTCGGTAGTTAGAGCCATTCGTTTGGTCATGCTATCGTGGAAAAGATTTTCCCAAAAAGAACGGTGTTCCGTTACCATAATCACCAATTCAATACTATTTTCTTCGACGTACTGGTTCAGTCCTCCCACTACGGTATCTGCCGGCACCGTAGCCAAATTAAACTCAAAAGGCGGGTCTCCATCAGCAAATAGCTGATTAAATAGCTCCGTTTCGAGTTCCTCGGAATCCGGGTCGGAGCCTTTTTCGTGTATATGAATAAAATGAACCTTTGCCCCGAATTCTCCGGCAAAATCAATCGCTTGTTTCACTTGTTCCGACTCCAGCGACTCCTCGTCAATAGCATACAAAACATCGGTGACTGACTGGTATTTGACCCCCTTGGGAATCAACATGACCGGACAAGCAGACTTCTGCGAAACATCAATAGAAGTCGAACCAAATAAACGCCCCCTGGAAATACTCCTTCCAGTGGTTCCCATCATCAACAAGTAGGTATCCGGCTCTTGAGAAATTTTAATCAGTGCCTTTTCGGTACTACCGTGAATAGCCTTGTGAGTAATCTTTACAGATTGGTCTTCTTTCACTTCTGAATCTTCCAGTTTAGAAAAAAACCTCAAATCTTCTACCAGCGCATCATGACGGCCCTTCCCTGCTTTTACCACAAACGGTTCGCCCGTATCAAAAGAGCCACTGTAGGCATGAATGACTTCTATGTCCTTTGCCAGTTCCTTTGCCAATTCGTAAGCAAACAGGTAGGCATCTTTGGAGGCATAAGAAAAATCAGTAGGAACAATTATTTTTTGCATTTTAACTAACGTTATATCTATTTTAAAAGATGTTTCAATAAATCATCCAGTGTTGCGCGCCATAATCCCCAGCTATGCCCTTCGGGTAGTTCTTTTTGATAAAAATCGTAGCCTTCTTCCATCAGAAAATCACTAACAAGACGCATGTTTTCAGTCAGGTCTCCCTCGTATTTCCCCCAAACACTGGCAACCCGAATGTCTTTTTTTTCTGTTTGTAAAATCAAATGAGCCGCTTCTTCGTCATTTGGCCAAAACGCTCCCGAGTGTAAACCACAATTACCAAAAACCTCCGGATGCTGAAAACTGATGAGTGCGGAGATATTTCCGCCAAAAGAATCGCCCAGCACTACCCGATTATCCGAATTTGCCAGGGTAGCATACCGGGAGTCTATGTACGGAACCAGTTCTTCTACAAAAAACTGCCGATACGCTTTTCTTAAATTTCCGGCATATTCAGCATTTCGGTCAGTTGGCTGCACAAACACCCCGATTACCGGTGGAATTACAGTATCAGCAATTAAATTATCCAACACGGTTTTGGCAAAAGCATACTGCAAATAATCATTACCATCCTGAAAATATACTGTCGGATATTGTTGTGTGGTCTGATAATTTGCCGGAAGATAAATTTGAAGCGAGTACGTTTTTTGAGTATTGGTACTGAATAACCTGGTGGCTTCCAATTCCCCTTTTAGAATATCCGTTCGCTCCCGAATTTCTTCGGGATACACATAATCAGGCATTACCAATTCTGAATTAGCCCCAAAACCTCCGGCAATCGTATTCGGATTGTAAGGGTCTAATATCCAGTTTTGATTGACCACCAGCTTATAATCAAAACGAGCAGTGGCTTCAAAGGTCATTTTTTGATACCAAACCCCAATATTCTCAAAATGCTGAAACGGTGTACCCGGATTCCAGCCATTAAAATCTCCTGCCAGACGAATATCCGCCTTTTCATCACTTTTATAAAAAAACCACACTTCGCCATCACTGAACAAGGGCGTTGTTAAGGTATCAAAAAAAGCATTTACTCCAACCGCCGGGTTTTCCAGCAAGCTTATTTGGTTTAAAGTTTCCAGTATCCCGCCCTTCTCCAGCACAGGGATTTGAACAACGGGTGTTTCTTTTTCATTGCCGCAGGCAAGGATTGTCAAAAGTCCAATCATAAAAAGAAGACAAAAACTGATATACCTTCCAAAAATCATAGTTAAGAACTTTCTACCCTACACTTTTTCTGATTTATATTTTTTTCTCCATCCAAAGGGTTAACCCCCCTTGGAAAAGCTGTTCAAAAAGTGTATGATAGTGAAGTTAAAAAAGCCCATTTGCAACCAAAGGTAATATTTCATTTGAAAACAACTGATGATTTTAGTGTTAATTTATAGTAAGTTTTATCACTTCCTTGTCCGCAAGCCGGCATCTCGTATTCAATGGGAAGTTAAGACTTTCCAAGTTTTTAAACTTTGAAAGTCCATCAACCCTCATGCTCCTGACTGCTGCTCAATTTTTTTAATAACTGGTATTTCCGCCAAACCAGCCAGGCATTTCGTACACTGATAGTCCAGCCGGCACGACCATCCAAAAAGCCTTTTTTAATAAAATAGGTGGTAAACCAGCGAGCTGCCGGGGAGAGGTAACATTGAAGAAAGGTTGCTTTTTTGCCGTTCTGGTAGAGTTGAAGGGCTGAAAGTCGGGCATATCGTTCTATCCGCTCCCAATGGTCGGCATGGTTTTCATAAGAATAGTGATACAGCAGCCCGGGGAGGGAAGCTACTTTTATGTCAGCAGGGAAGCTCAACTGTTCGTGAACATAATCTCCGGTCCAACGAGCTGTTTGGCGGTTGAACAGCCGGATATTCCAGTCAGGATGCCAATTACTATGATAAATCCACTGGCCGCAAAAGTTAGTCAATCGGTTTATTTGATAAACGGTATCGGGTGCTAAAGCAAGTTTTTGAAGTGCCTCCACCAGTTCAGCAGAGAGAACTTCATCTGCATCAAGTGATAGAATCCAGTCATTTTTGGCTTGTTGATTCCCAAAATTTTTGTTTTGGCTATACCCTTTCCAGTTTTTTGTAATAACTCTTGCACCATACTGTCTGGCGATGGAACAGGTTTTATCGGTACTGTGGGCGTCAATAACCAGAATATCTTCTATCCAGCCTTGTAGGGGTTTTAAACAACGAGCAATGTTTTTTTCCTCGTTCCGGGTGATGATAACGGCAGATAGGGCAGGCATAAAAGACAGTATAAAAAAAGGCTATTTTTTACTAGACTTGTTACCCTTTAAAATTATAGCCCTCTGAAAATATCTTTTTCCGCTATTTTCTAAAGGGTAACAAGCCTACTGAATCGCTTACTTCGCTACGCTGCGTAAGCAAAAGGAGCGTTTTGGGGCGAATAAATGGTAGTTTTACCGCGGTAAAACTACCATT
>JAOXNT010075463.1:0-16371 GCA_028565815.1 Cletocamptus dominicanus | reverse complement strand
TTAAATATAATGAAGGCATTGCGGGCCCCGACGAAATGTTCCTTATAGAACATTTGTCGGGATACTGATAATCCGCTCAGCGGATTCATCAGTATTCAAGTCCCGCCTCGGGTACATAAAGCACTGACAGCAATGTTGGTGCTTTTTTGTTTGTGGCTTTTACATTTTATAATCCGATAAAAAGTGCTTCCGGGCCCCGACGAAATGTTCCTTGTAGAACATTTGTCGGGATACTGACAATCCGCTCAGCGGATTCGTCAGTATTCAAGTCCCGCCTCGGGTACTTAAAGCACTAACAGCAATGTTGGTGCTTTTTTGTTTCTATGTCTCTGGATCCTTTAGAGCAATTAATGAGGTCTACTTTACTCAGGGATGCACCTCGCTGTCTGTCGTTCGAGGTCCGCTATCCTATCAGCCTTGGGCTTTTCTTCCCTGATTAATTTTTAATGAATTTTAAGGACCGTTTTCGATCTTTATCTCCCTGTTGAAGGAAATACAATCCCGAAGTCCATCCGGAAACATCGATTACTGTCTTTTCACTCTTTATCAACAGTGATTGCATAAGTTGACCTTGAAGATTGTAGACCCGAAGTGGACTTCCGATTTCCAAGGCTGATGTTTGGATGATCAATTGATCATCTACTGGGTTAGGCGCTATGGTTATGCGCGCTGGGTTCATTGCTTGCGGATCTGTTGAGCTGGTGCTTTCTTGATAAATTCTGACATAATCGATTTCCATATCACTTTCCGTGAAGTTGGGATCGATAGACGGTTCGATGGCAATATTCAAAAGTAAATATTGATTCTCGGTAAATGGCCAGGTATCTTGGTTCTGTTCTTCAGGCTCATAGGTATAGTGCGGTATTCCATCAACACTAAAAACCATGCGATCAGGAAACCAATCTAAAGCGTAGACATGGAATTCAGTCGAAGCGGTGGCTAATTGCCGTCCGCCTTTATTCACGGTTCCTCCAAAACTGGATCGTGTATGCATGGCACTGGAAATGTAGTTTTGATTCCAACCCCAATGTTCCATAATATCTATCTCCCCACAATCCGGCCAATTGGTAGTGCCAAACCCTTGCTCATACCAGTAGGCACCTTGTTCATTGATATTCTGATTCAGCATCCATATGGCCGGCCATGTCCCCCCTCCTGTAGGTAGCTTGGCTCGAACCTCTACCCGCCCGTAGGTAAACGCAAACTTAGAGTTCAGTCGAGCGGAGGTATATTGTTTCGTTACGCCTTGATCCGTGTAATTTTCTTTCTTTGCAACTAAGTGCATCACCCCATTGGCCACATAAGTGTTGTCAGTCCGGTCTGTATAATGCTGAATTTCGCCATTGAACCAGCTATCCCCATTTGGCAGGATCGTTTGGTGAAACCATTTTGAACTGTCTAAAGCGCCATTTTCATCAAACTCATCGCTCCAAACTAGTTGATCATATATGGGATCATTGCCGTTATCAAAAGGCGCTCCCTCAAAGTAAAAATCATCGATGTAAGCCCTCACCTTATCGGTATTATTCTCCCCGTTTACTTGTAAAACCACACGATTAAAATCGGTTCTTTCTTGGGGATCAGGGCTGTTGGGGTCTAAATTAATAAAGGGATCCTCCACAAAGTCAAACTCTACAATTTGCCATTGATCTAACACAATAGGCTTGATCACCTCCGTTTGAGTAGTCCAGGGCTCTGCCAGTTGGTTGTTTTGCAACTTCAAAGAAATCTGATTGGGTTGCTGCCCGGTAAGATGAGATGAAGGCACAAATATTTTAAGCTGAAAAGGACGACCTGCTGCAATATTAATAGGCTCCGGGAAATCAAATCTAACGTTGGCATATAGCCCCCCATCATCTTGATAAGCCATAACAAAAGAAGAAGGATTAATGGGGGTGTTATAAAGATTTCCATAACGTACAGCTATGAAGCTTTGATCTGCCACCCAATTCAGGGAAATGGAATCTCCCTCAAAATCTTCTTTCAGCAATTGACCTCTCAGGCATATGAGGGGAAGAATCAAAATGATGATTAGTATAAATTGTCGCATAAAGGAAACTGTTTCAGATTGTTTTACTGGTCAAATCTCAGGTATAAAATCATAAACGCCTTCAAAGTACTGAAAATAGTGGGTTCATTTATGAGAACCGCTAAATGATGTGGTTCAGTTGCAGCGAAATCCGGAATTGTGCAATAGAATTGTGCTATAGAATTGTGCAAGTAAAAAAGTCTTTGCAATTTTCTTCTTCCTCCCCCTTCACACAAAATTAATAGCGTACTGCATTCTTCTTTCTATATTCGCTTCATGGGTAAGCTGTTGATTACGGGTGCAAGCGGAAATGTAGGTCAGGCATTGCTGGAGCACCTCTCCTTAGACAATTCTGATCATGAAGTCTTGATTGCTCGCCACCAACAAAAAAAGGCTGAAGAAATCGTGGATGGTCAAACGTATCGATTGTTTGATTTCTTGGATCAAAAAAGCTGGGAGGCGGCCTTGAAAGATATAGATCGGGTTTTTCTATTGCGCCCGCCAAAAATTGCTGATGTAAAGGCTGTTTTTATCCCCTTGATCCAAGCGATGGAAAAGGCAGCTGTAAAGGGAGTGGTTTTCCTTTCTGTACAAGGAGCGGATAAAATGAGCTGGGTGCCACACTATAAAATCGAACGCGCCCTAGAATCTTCTGCTTTGGATTACATCTTTATCCGTCCCTCCTATTTTATGCAAAACCTGACGACCACCCTGTCTCATGATATTGTCGAAAAGAAGGAAATCCATCTGCCGGCAGCTGAGGCTTTGTTCAATTGGGTGGACGTTTCAGACATTGGTGAAGCCGCTGCTAGGTGTATGACCGATTTTCCTGCATTCAAGAACCAATCTTTTACTATTTCAGGGCCGGCAAATTTGTCATTTCCTGACATCATCCGACAAATCAATGAAAAGTTTCATACTGAAATTCGATATGTGCGACGCACACCCGTAGGCTTTCTTTTCTATAAAATGCGAGGAGGTACTCCTTTTAATTTTGCAATCATTCAGCTGATCCTTCATTACCTGCCTCGCTTTTCTGATGGCCCTGAGATCAGTGAAGACTATAATCAACTTACGGGTAAAAGTCCCACAACTTTCGATCGCTTTTTAGACCGAACCGCCTCATTTTGGCAAGGATTAAGATAAATTTCCTTTGAGTGAGTCCTTATTGGATGGATCAGATTGCAGCCTTCTCTTCTCTTGGCTGTAGGCCATTGAAGATACGATTGCTGCCGGCAGACCAAAGTATAAAATGCCCGAAAGCAAACTGATCTCGTCATTTAAGAATTCTTCAATCAAAATTGGATATACAGCATAGACTATAACTACAGCAAAAATCCCTAGCCATGGAATCAACTCGTCATACCTTTTACGGAAGTGATAGAAGTGAATCACTCGCAGCGCAATATACAATACCACTAATAAAGCAAGCCCGATCAAAAACAAATACATATCTTAATCCTTCAATTGTACAGAAGATTATGGCTTTTCTAAATATAGTAAAATTATGATTACGTTGTACCAATCTGAAGATTTTCAAAATCTCATCCATCTTTTCAGAGCCAACAGCCCCAAGTCCTTTGCTACAGCGGAAGAAGCTGCATTTCGACATTATTTGAAGCATGAATTAGACCTCTACTATGTGCTCACTCAGCCTTCCGGCAAAATATTGGCCGCTGGTGGTATCAATAGATTTGTGGATAGCAAAGATAGTGCGAGATTAGCCTGGGATATGGTGCAACCCGATGCGCAGGGCAAGGGCTTCGGAAAGCAGTTAGTCCAATACCGACTAGAGAAGTTATACGCAGACAAAATGATACGTACAGTAATTGTCAGAACTTCCCAAATGGCTGCTCCATTCTATGAAAAGATGGGATTCAACATGCTGGAACGAATCAAAGACTACTGGGCTGAAGGCTATGATATGATCAAAATGGAATTAATGCTTCCCTCCTCTTGATTAATCCCAATTTCTCTATTATATTTGTATATACATTTAATGTATGAACTATGGAAAGGAAGCATTTTTTGAAAACCCTAGGTCTATCAGCCTTTGGTGGTCTTTTGAGTTCTAAGGTCTCTGCTCAAAATGCAGCAGAAATGGAACCGAGGACTGAACCATTGGGCTATAATCATTTACCTAACAAAGAAGTAAAAACGATGAACAAAGTAATTCACAGAGCAAATACCCGAGGTCATGCAGATCATGGCTGGTTAAACACCTACCACACCTTTAGCTTTGCTAATTATAGAAATCCGGAACGCATGCATTTTGGTGTGCTCAGAGTCTTAAACGATGATACGGTAGCTGCCGGACGAGGATTTGGCACACATCCCCACGAAAATATGGAGATCATATCTATTCCCTTGCAAGGAGATCTCGAGCATAAAGACAGCATGGGAAATGTGACGGTGATCCGGCAAGGAGATGTCCAAGTCATGAGTGCCGGTACAGGGGTGTATCATAGCGAATACAACAAAAACTCCGACCAGGAAGTCAAATTCTTGCAAATTTGGTTGTTTCCCAAGCAGCGCAATATACAGCCACGCTATGATCAGATCAGCATCAATGAAATCCGTAAACCCAATGCGCTTTACCAGATTTTATCTCCCAAGGCTGAAGATCAAGGCGTTTGGATTCATCAAGATGCTTGGTTTCACTTAGGCGAATTTAATGAGGCTACTACCCTACAATACGATTTTAAAAAGCCGGGCGAAAATGGATTGTATGCATTTGTCATTAAGGGCAATGTCACAATCGATGAAGAGGAACTCAACAAGCGAGATGGCATGGGTATTTGGGAAGTCGATTCAGTAGAGGTAAAAGCATCCAAAGACAGTCAAGTGCTGTTGATGGAAATACCGATGCGGTAAAAGAGCTTGCCGTTTAGCATTCTTTTTCTCCTATCCCAAATCGTGTATTTAACCCGGATTATGCATTAGAACTTCGTGATGAGAGTCTAAATTGCAAAATATCAGGAAGTTCTGTTCGAAAAGCATAGCAGCGCTATGGTTACAGAACAGAACGAAGCGAAGCGACTGATATGAAGCAATTTAGGCTCGGAATAGATTTTCTAATGCATAATCCGGGTTTAATTTTCCAACTTAAGGAACAATGCACGATTTGGGATTATAGCGGATGATATACATGAGGCCGGAATATATGATGGAAGGAGGTTGGGGATTTCATCATTACTAACGGAAACATCCTAAAACCTGAGTTTGACTATTCTTTTGAGACACAGATTTGCATAAGAGCTTGTAGGGAAGGCATTTAGGTGAAGATATAGCGGGCTATATCAAGACTAAATAACGAACCATACGGGCTTTTATGCAAAAATCCCTATGATTCATCCTGTAAACGGCCATTTTCTTCCTAAAAAGATCTTGCAATAGTTCACTATTCCTCCGTTATTTTTAGTCGAAACTGACCATTTACAGAATGTCTGTGACCAAAATAATAGTCGAACTCAGGTTTAAATCCACTTCATTCCATTTTATTATTGCATCTTTGCAAGAATATTAAAGAACATTAATTCCCTGCATGACATCATTTCGTCAATTGGGTTTAGCTGAGCCCATCCTTAAAGCCATAGAAGATCTTGGCTTTCGTGAACCTTCAGCTATTCAAGAACAAGCAATTCCTCAACTCATCAATGGTAGTTCCGATTTTATCGGCCTCGCCCAAACGGGTACAGGGAAAACGGCAGCTTTCGGACTTCCTTTGTTACAGTTATTGGATCCCGAGGACTCCGCCACTCAAGCACTTATTTTAGCGCCTACAAGAGAACTGGGCAAGCAGATTGCTGAGCAATTTGAGTTGTATTCCAAATATCTTCCCAGAATCAATGTACTCGCTGTATATGGCGGCACATCCATCCAAAATCAGATCAAAGCCCTCAAAAAACCGCAACAAATCGTAATTGCGACACCGGGCAGGTTGGTCGATTTGATTCAAAGAAGAAAAATTCAGCTGGATGAGGTCAGAATGGTCGTCTTAGATGAGGCTGATGAGATGCTGAATATGGGCTTTAAGGAGGATTTAGATAAGATCCTCTCACAAACACCGGACGGAAAGCTGACTTGGTTGTTCTCTGCCACTATGCCCAAGGAGATCAGAGGCATTGTTCGTCAATACATGCATCAACCGGCCAAAGCTGAAATCAATACGGAAGATGAGGTAAATGAAAATATTACGCATCAATACGCTATTGTCCACCAATCTAATAAAACGGAAGCGCTCATGCGATTCCTAGATGCGGATCCCGACACTAGAGCGGTGATCTTCTGCAGAACGAAAAGAGATACACAAAAGTTATCCGATGTATTGTCTGCCAAAGGTTACAAGGCAGATGCCATTCATGGAGATCTGTCCCAAGCTCAGCGGGATCAGGTCATGAATAAATTCAAAAAGCAAAGAGTGGATCTTTTGGTAGCCACGGATGTGGCAGCCAGAGGGATCGATGTAAATGACCTTACACACGTTTATCATTATCTGCTTCCTGATGATCTGCCATATTACACACATCGTTCGGGCAGAACTGCCAGAGCCGGTAAAAAAGGAATATCCATCTCTTTAGTAGGCTCAAAAGACAAGCATCGCATACAGTCTATAGCAAGAAAGCTCAATATAGAATTTGAACGCATCAATATCCCCAATGCCAATGATATCTTGGATTTAAAAGTCCAAAAATGGGTAGAAGATGTGATGCAGCAATCTTCTCAACCGGCTAGATCTTTGGCCAATTTTGAAGAATTGACCATGTTGTTCAGCGGAATGACCAAAGAAGAACTTCTCGCAAAGGTCCTATCCTTAGAGTTATCCAATATTAAGGGCGGCTCGAATAAAGATATCAACGAACAGTTCGATAATCGATCCAAAGGTCGACGGGGCCGATCCAGAAATAAAAAAGGACGTTACAAAGGTAAGCGTAATGACAACGCTAATGCTTATCATCGTAGAAAGAAAAACAAAGGGAAAGGAAAAAAGAAGAAAAAGCACAAAAGCTAGGGGTTCTCTAATTCTCTGATAGTTACTGCTTCGGTTATGCTCGGTTTCGGTTGCGCTGGGTTTCGTTTGCGCTCGGCTTCGACTGCGCTCAGCCGGCCTAGGTAGCGGGAGTCTGATTCATCATTTCCTCAGCAATTTTGGCGGTAGAAGAAGTCCCCAATCGACTCGCCCCTGCCTCAATCATTTTACAGGCATCTTCATAGGATCGAATACCTCCGGAAGCTTTTACGCCTAATTGTCCGTCTACAACTTCGGCCATGAGGCGTATATGCTCAAGTTGAGCACCCTGAGTAGTGTAGTTTCCGTCTTTTTGCTTGACAAATCCGAATCCGGTGCTTGTTTTTACGAAATCTGCCTTTGCAGCCCTACAACTTTCGCAGGCTTTTCGAATCACTGCATGGTCCTTAAGAAAATCGGTTTCCAGAATCACTTTTAGTAAAACATTGTGCCGATGACATACCTCAGCTATAGCAGCGATCTCATCTTCCACATAGTTCCACTCCCCTTCCAGGGCTTTTCCGGTATGCATTACCATATCTAATTCTTGCGCCCCCTCAGAAATGGCTCGAATGGCTTCAGCTCTTTTAATCTCCGGGAAAGTCACGCCTTGCGGAAACCCAATTACGGTGCTCAATGCTATCCCTTCATGGAGTCTTTTAACCGCATGCTGTAGTGCGAAAGGATGAATACACAGACTTGCTACTTTATAGGTATTGGCAACCTCCATCTCCTTTTCGATTTGCTCCCTGGACAATGTGGGATGCAATGCGGCATGATCTATTTTACTTAATACTTCCATCATGGGTAACTTTATTTTGACGCTTCCTAAATGATCCATTTTTCAGACCATCCATCCTTGATTCGGACACAAGCTAATATCGACAAAAAATACCATTCGCTCCAGAACCTAAAACAGCTCGCTGACGATCTACCCGCCTTTCGGCAAAAACTGATATTGGTCATATTTTGAGATGCAGCCTATGATTTTTGTTATTGCACAGAATCAACGGGAATACTAATTTGGTGGCAAATGAGTCTTATGGAACTACAAGATAATTTTGACCAAGAAGTCCTGGAAGCCTCTAATGAACAGGCTGTATTAGTAGATTTCTGGGCGCCATGGTGTGGTCCCTGTCAAGTATTAGGTCCTGTTCTGGAGCAAGTACACGCAAAGCGTGGCGACTTCAAGCTGGTAAAAGTTAATGTAGACAATCATCAGAATTTGGCTAGAGAATATGGTGTAAGAGGAATTCCACAAGTCAACTTATTTGTAGAGGGCAGAAGTATCCAGCAATTTTCCGGAGCAATGAGTGCCCATCAATTGGAAGCTTGGCTGGATGAATATATTCCTTCTGAAGAAAAAAACACCTGGACGGCATTGTCTGATCAACTTGATTCCCTGGACCCTGAGGAGCGTATTAAGCGATTAGAAAATTTCATCAGCCAATATCCCGAAAATAAACAAGCAGCTATTGCTCTTGCTCGGAATCTGATCATAGAGCAGCCGGAAGCAGCATCTCAACTCCTCAATGGAATCAAGATTGGGGATCCTGAATACGACGAAGTACAATATATGCGGAAGCTTAGTGAAGCAAAGTTAAAAAAAGACCCAGTGGTGAATTCATTTTTCGAAATTAAGGAGAAAATGGGCACAATCAAAGCGTTGCAAAGTCTAAATGAACTACTGCTCTATGCACCCAAAGACAAAAAACAAGATATGATTTCCACTATTGTAGCCATCTATAAATGGTTGAATAGCAATGAAGAATCTGTTAAGAAACAAAGAAAAATATTTGAAATGTATAGTTCTTAAGATGAAAGTTTTTCGTGTTTAAAAAAAGCCTTTTATCTTGTAAAGAGAGAAACACATAGAATCAAACGAAAATGTATACTAATGGCTAAGATATTATTCCCTACTGATTTTTCTGAAGCTGCTGAAGCAGCCTTTCCTTATGCTCGGGCATTTGCGGAATTTTTGCAAAGAGATATTGAACTAGTTCATTATTATCATCCGGTGATGAACGACTTGAGCGGGGTAGATTACAATCTAGCGAAGGAGCTTCAGGACATGAAGACGGAGCAGATGGCAAAATTTGCCGAAAGGCTCGATAAAAAGGATATTAAGGTATCTACAACCGTACAAGTGGGATTTCCTATTCAGTCCATTGTAGAACGCACCAAAGAGGATGAGACGACATTGGTCATTATGAGTACTCGAGGGGAAAAGAATGCGCTCGATAAATGGCTAGGTTCGATTTCTTCAGAAGTATCCGTCAAATCCCATTGCCCGGTAATCCTCGTACCACCCGGCTCTACAAAACTGACCTTGGAGAACGTAGTGTACGCTACCAGCCACGAGGCACTAAATGAAAAATCGATTCGAAGATTGCAAAACCTGATCCAGCAATTAGGAGCAGCAGTCCATTTTTGTTATGTTGCCCCTGAAGGAGAAAACCAGGACAGCATTAGGACTCAGATCATTGATGTATTATTTGCTGATGGGGAACCGAATTTTTCGTTTTCGATTCATTTGATAGAAGACGACTCACCTGTGGAGGGAATCAATGAATACGTAAATGATCACAATACGGACCTGATCATCATGTATAATGTAGATCGGGGATTTTGGCAGAACCTGATGCATCGATCCATTTCAAAACAAATGGCTTTTAATACAACAGCACCCTTATTAATCATGCACTCAAAAGATCACGACTAATGATCCAGCATATCATTGCACCAACAGACTTTTCTGAAAATGCCTATAAAGCAGTCAAAGCTGCTATAAATTTTGCAGAAGATCTAGATGCCTCAGTTACCATCTTGCACACCTATACTGTGCCTTCATCTACCGGTATGTTAATGTCAATTGAACATGTCATCTATGAAGATGCTCAAAAGGAGATGAATCAGCTCGTGCAGCGACTGACCAATGAAAATCATAACATGCGATTGGTCAAAACGGATATCATCCGAGATCAAGTAGACGTTGGGGTCAGCAATTACAGCAAAAGGCATAATGGAGACCTTATCATGATGGGAAATAAAGGCCAATCCGATATTTCATCTATGTTTTTTGGGTCTAATGCTCGAAATCTGGTGCAGTCTGCTCGCATACCGGTATGGATCGTTTCTGAGAGCAATCCCCTTCCGGAAAAGAAAGGAATCATTTTTGCCGTGGACCATAAAGAACAGCTCGATAAGGTCAAAACCTTTCCCATTCTGGAAATCGCCAGAAATTACCAAAGCCCGATCCACTTCCTTAAGGTTGTTACTGAAAATGAAGACAAGGATCAGACCTTAGATGTGCCGCTTTCATTCAACAATGTCCCCACCACATCTGAGGTGATTGCTTCAGATAACATTATTGAAAGTATCGAAAAATATGCTGAGGAAAAGGATATCCATATGATCTGTCTCATCTTTAAGAAAAGAAACTGGTGGTCCTCATTGTTTACCGATACCATAATTAGCCAAAAGCTATTTAGCAAGCCACATATCAATGTTTTGGTGCTGAAAGAGCTGTACTAGGGGGATAGAGCACCCTCTATTCATTGATCAACTGTATATACTCATTGATTTCCTCATGCAGTGGATGGAGAAATGCAGGAATATCGTCCTTGCTCTGATCCATGATCCAAAACTGACGGACATCCTCGGTACGGACCTCAAAATATAAGCCGCCTTGATCGTAAGCATCCGGTATACCAAAAACTGTTTGCTCTGATAGAAACATGCTGTCTGAGACCGAAAAGGATTGTCCGGAAAGACGGTTGGCAATATCCTGCGGTAGTTCCTCAAAATCACCGGCATAAAAATCTTCCTGAAAAGGGTATTTATCTTTCTGATCCTCGTACAATTTAGCACCATCCCATTTGAATATTTCTATACATTCTTCGCCCGCACAAAAACCGTAAAAATGACCAAAAATATAAGTAGTGTTATCGCCATGATTCAATTCCTCATCTTTAGAACAAGAAAGGCAAACAAAAACTACCATTGCTGCTAATAGTATCTTTTTCATAGGGCATCTTTTACTAAGTAAAACTCTTTCATTGAAATAAATGGTTGGGTTTTCCTATTGCCAATGATATGCAGGTCCAGCTTGAGTTGCCGTAGATCGAACTAACGTATAATCCTGGTGTACTCTACCTCGGCTACCTCACCAACGTAACTGAGCCTAAAACAATCTGACGCTCACCTGATGAGTTGCTAAATTCCAATCGATAGATATAAACGCCCTCGCTCATGTCAACGCCATTTGTTGTACCATCCCACACAGGCATTTCAGGCCCTTCCAAAGCATTCTGTTCCAAAACGAGATTACCCCAGCGATCAAAAATTTGAAATGTTTGGGCGACAATTCCCTCTTCCCTGGCATACAAGGTGAGTATATCATTGATTCCGTCACTATTAGGGGTAAAAACATTGGGAATATAAATCGCTTCGTATGCTTCCACACTTATGATATACCTTTTCAATACCGGACAACTATCTCGATCTATAGCATTCAGTATCCATTGTTGATCTCCAATCGGGCTTAAAACTTGAGGCATACAAGTAAGACAATTGCCCGGACCTGTCCAATTCACTTCTTGAAGCGTCCCTCCAAATTCCTCTCCAATTACAATGGTATCACCACGAGTTACGGTAATGCGCTCATCCATATATATGGAGTCTTGAGCATTTGAGGGGACCACTATCGAAGAATCAAACCGACAATCACCAAATTGAATTTGTAAGCTATAGTTACCCGGTTCAACATTCGCAATGCTCGCCTGCAATGAATCTAAAAAACTGCCATTCCAAAAAATCTGTGCTGCTGGTTCAGAAGTAGTGACCATTACGCTAGATCGCCCTTCATTCCGACATCCACCTCCCAACACAAGCACTTCGGTTAGTGGTGAAGAGAGTGGTTCAAGGTATACGGTATCTTCTATTGAACAACCATCAGTACTGCTTATTACAAAAGGATATGTGCCGACTTCTACATTTTGTCTTATAAAAGAAGTGCTCCCATCTGCCCATAGAATTTGTTGGCCAGGCATATCCGGCACCACTTCGATGCTTGTAGTTGAATCGCCCTCACAAAGAGGGTCAAGTTGAATTTCATAATCCGGTGCATCCAGCAATCCTACCACCAAAACGGCGATACTATCGCATACTGCGTTGATATCAAATTCTTCTACATATGTACCCGCTCCTATTGGATTGCCATTCCAGTTGTACTGCTCCCCGGGACATATAAAAACAGAATCCCTGCTCATCGGCACTTGCTGAGGCACAACTATAGCCGTATCTGAAGTACTACATCGCCCTACATAAGCCTGAATAACAAGAACTCCAGTATCCAGTATTGGCGATTCCCAAACAGAACAATTTTGGCACACCCTCTCATCATCAAAGTACCAGATCAGGGAGTCATAGGGCATCAGATCTGCCTCATACCCTATCGTGTCCCCCGCACAAATCGATATCTGTAATGGCAATCCGATATCAGGCAGGTCGACTGAACTCACCTCAATACTATCTATCAGCACATTTCCACACTGATCTGTGAGGGTAAGCGAGTAGATTCCACTTGCTGAAACAACTAAGGAATCTTGAACACTTCCATCAGACCAAGAGTAACGATACGGATTATCAATATCGGCTTTTAAGCTGATCATTTCGCTTCCGCAAATGAGGGTATCCGATCCAAGATCAAGTTCTGCATTCTGAAAAGGTGTAAGATCTAAGGCAAGTAAGTTGTTATCATATCTACATTCCAGGATCACAAATCCCTCCTCAGCAATCGTATCTAAAGGAAGGTTCTCTGCTAGGGCATTGATGACCAAATAGGCCGTATCTGGACGGAAGGATTGCGGTAATGGGAATTGATAGCTATTACAATCATCGATCCCCAATGGATCGGGTATCATAAATGTGGTATCTGCGGACACAATAGATGTTGTCGGATCTGAACTAAAAACCCTCAAACTAAATCCTGCCGGCACTCTCACATCCCCTAGATTACAAAATTCAAGATCCATCCATCGCCTACCATTCATGCAGTTAATGGTCACATTTTCATAAACCAAATCTGCTGTGGGCTGATCCGGCTGGCTATATTGCTCGTTAAAGCGATTCAAGGGCCTTCTTCCATTAAGTTCAGGGTAGGCCGGATCTTGCTGAACAGTTGGCAGGCTAAGATCATCCTTAATATGTGTATTGTAGAAATTGACCTGATTCCATACAGGTCTCGCGGAAGCCCACTGACTAAAACCACTAGTCAAGGCTAGTAAAGATCCATCACAACTGCATAAAATTTCAGCGGCCGGATCATCATCTATATTCGCTATTATTGGCTTCTCGTAAAAGGTAGGTGAAAAACATCCTACACTGTCAAGTGTGCGACCAGTTGCGCCATCCATCAATCTCAGATGCGTACCATCACTATGAACCAATTCAGGCCTTCCATTTCCATCAAAATCAAAAGATACGACTCCTGCCCTTCCGCTTAAATCTGCAGTCTCTTTTATCCAAAGCGAGCGGAAAGAAGCTGCTTCATTCCGAAGCGCTACGAGTTCCATTGATGTGGCAAATACAATATCTACAAGCCCATCTTCATCCAAATCTGTCAAAAGTGGAACACATGATCCACCTGAGAAGCTACTTGGTGCAACACTATTATGAATATAATGTGCAAGTATCTGATCATCTATCGGAGACCAAACCCAAATATGCACAAAATCACCTACCCGTCGAGCTACTACCAGATCTAGACTGAAATCATTGTTCATATCAGCAACTGCAGTCAGTCCATCACCGAAATTCATCGCATTATTCTCGCGTACCACCTCCATTCTACCACTAGCGATATCTACACTATAGACTTGATTGCCCGCCGCCAATTCTAATCCACTGCAATCTGTACAAGCATTATCCGGCAAGATATCAGCAGCAACAACAGAATACATTCGGTATTGTGCAGCTTGTGCTACCTGCAATCCACGATTATTAGCTGCACCTCCCTGACAGAGCAAATCCCCATTTGCGGAAGCATTAAAAATCTGATTTCCGATATATACCTCAGCAAGACCATCCTCATTAAAATCGGCAAGAGATGGAGACATACTGACCTCGGCATCTGAATACCCGTATCGCTCATTGGTATCCCAAAGGATGATCCCATCAACCGTATAACATATCAATCGACGGTCATTAATGGCTTCATCTGACAAGGCTGCGATAATCTCTCCTACTCCATCATTATTCACATCACCAACAACGGCCGTCTGCGCATACTGCGACATTGCTGCAGTAGGAATCTGACGCACTATATCCCCTGAATTGCCATCAATCACTGTCAAATCGCGGGTGCTAAAAGGTGAAAAAGCTGTATTTGAAAGTCCAATGATCCTAGACTGTCCATTTTCCATTTTACCTACCAAGGGGGTGGAAAGTCCATTCCAGCCCATATTTTGGCGCCAAAGCGTATTCAAGACAAGGCTGTCCTTTAATTGCAGTGCAGTACAAGCGGTATCGCAGTCGAAAAAATAATGATCAGCGCAATCTTCACAGCAATCCGGATCAAAACAATCAATGAGAAAATCACCATCATTATCTATTCCATCGTCACAAATCTCCTGGGCTATCGTACGAACCGGCAGTGCAAGAACAAACACTAGTGATATCAGGCTAATATATACATGATTGATGGCCAAAATGTTAGTGTTGTTTCATATTACACAATTGATAAATATAAAGATACTTTATCTATAGTCAGAAAATGAAAATTCCTTGATTTTTTATATCAATTCGTTGCAAATGGACCTACTTGCGCAGCTACCACCGGGTTGAATTGGGGGTGCGTCTTGGAGATTTAGAACGCTGTCTAGCATATAAATCTTAACTTTATTTCATGAATGCAGAGAAGTCAAAGTTGAAAGTCTTATTGCTGTGGTTATTGTTTGTGAGTCCTTTTTTGTTCTCAGCTTGCGGTTCACATTTTAAGGCAGGTTATGTAAAAGGACCCGAATCAAACATTGATACCCTGCCCATGCGGTGGATTGCTGATCTACTAGCCGTCGATATCATGGTCAATGACACTCCCGCTACTTTTATATTGGACAATGGATTTTCGCTTTCCGGTATCGATCAAGAATTAGCGATAAAATTAAACTTAAAATCCAGATCTTCTTCTAAAGCCACTGATGGGAATAATCAATCTACCAGCTTAGACAAGGTGAAAGTGAAGAGCATTCGATTGGGAGCTTTTGATTTTAAGCAAACGCAAGCATACATTCTGGACACGCGTAAATTTTTACCCTGCGATACCATTGATGGAATTCTTGGATCTTCTGTCTTTAATAAAATGAATTGGCATTTCAATATGGATCGTATGGAGTTATACGTCTATAATGCGCCTCTCGAGTTTCCGGGTGACAGTATCCCTGTAAAATTTCGATTCAACAACAGTCACTTGATTAATGTAGGCGTTGACTCTCTTATAGTCCCTACACAAGTAGATTTGGGCTATACCGGTCAATGGAAATTTAAAAAGAGTAAACTATTGCCTCATTTTGAAGCATACGCCCATTATCGTAGCATTGGCATTCATTCCCTTTCAGTAACAGGATTAGGCAAGTCAGATACTATTTACAATGCATGGGACAATGGGAATCTTAAGTTTGGAAAAAGACGCGTTAGTGTGCCCGGAGAGGTCGAGCTCACAGAGCATTTCAAATACAATGGTCGAGTAGGTATAGGTTATATGAAAAATTTCAACTTCACCCTACTATCTGATCAAAAGGTATACCTTATGGAAGCTAGAAAGCTTGAACCTGATTGGGATCTCTATTCCTATGGGGTCAACATTTATAAAATACAAGGTACCTATAAAGTGATTTCTTACCTTCCGGAAATGGGGGATTACGCATCCATCTATCAAAAGGAGGTCCAAAGTATAAATGACTTTGCTCTTAATGAGGAGGTAAGCATTTGTGAATTAAAAAGTCAGTTTAAACAGTGGAAAGATCAAAAGCAGGATCTAGAGATTAGGTTCAAGGATGGGTCAGATTTAAAAGTTTCATGGAGAAAGATTCCTGTTAATCACAAATCAGAATTGTAACTACAAGCGGATCTATGAAAAATGTAGTGAAAACTATTCATGCTTAAATTAGTTCGATTACATTAGCGAGATATAATTAAGCACAGAGAACTGTAAGATGTCGGAAACAGACTACATTATGCCTGTCGCCATTGCCATTATAATGTTTGGGATTGGCATCACCCTAAAATTCAATGACTTCAAGCGGGTTTTTCTGCGACCCAAAGGTATTTTCTCCGG
>JAOXNT010074354.1:0-11729 GCA_028565815.1 Cletocamptus dominicanus | reverse complement strand
AGTTGTTCACCACCGAGATTACAGCCTTTCCTATAGTGAAGAACACGAGCAAGCCCGGTGGGTGGCCTATGAAATGACAAGGCAGGAGCTGCAAGTTAAGAACGTGCCTAGGACCAATTACTTTAATGTAGACACAAAAATCAGATCTCGCTCGGCCAAGCACAGTGACTACACCCGATCGGGCTACACTCGAGGCCACCTTGCCCCTGCAGGAGATATGGCACACTCCAAAGAAGCGATGGAGTCGTCATTCCTTATGAGTAACATTTCTCCGCAGATCAGACCTTTTAACAACGGTGTCTGGAAGGAGCTGGAAGAACAGGTTCGGGATTGGACGTACACTTCTGGCCGGCTCTTTATTGTGACAGGAGGAGTCCTAGAGCCTGGCCTGAAGCAGATAGGCCGTAACCAAGTAAGTGTGCCCAATGCTTTCTATAAGGTGCTCCTTGATGTCGATGGGCCCGAGAGAAAAGGGATAGGTTTTGTGCTGCCACATGCCGTCACCGATCAGCCACTCCACGACTTTGCGATGACGATCGACGAGGTAGAGGACATAACAGGTATTGACTTCTATGCCGACCTGCTGGCCCCAGAAGAAGAAGCTGCGGTAGAGTCCACACTACAGCTACGGCAGTGGCCTGTAAGTGAGAAGCGCTATCGCCTTAGGGTCAGCAAATGGAATCATCAATAATAAAATCGATAAGTTATTCAAAAGATACACATCATTAGCATCGGAGGCCGCATAATGCATGCGCTGGCGATTACGCTGTCGGAGCAAGGCTATCAAGTCACCGGTAGTGATGACGAGATATACGACCCTTCTCTGTCGCGATTGAAGGCAGCAGGACTGGCGCCCCAATCGATAGGGTGGGATGCTCAGCGGGTCGCCGACGCTGACCTCGTCATTGTCGGGATGCATGCCAGAGCAGATAACCCAGAACTGCTCGCTGCTCAAGAGCGAGGGATACCCATACACAGCTTTCCCAGCTACATTGCCGACCTATCAAAAAATAAGAAGCAGGTGGTGATCACAGGGAGCCACGGCAAGACGACAACGACGGCGATGATTATGCAGGCGCTGCGGTCGCAAGGCGTAGACTTTGATTATCTGGTAGGCGCTGATATTAGTGGCTTTGATAGTATGGTCAAGCTCACCGATGCCCCGCTCATCATCATCGAAGGGGATGAGTACCTGAGCTCGCCGATCGACCGTCGGCCTAAGTTTAGTCACTTTGATCCTGATGTGACCGTCATGACGGGGATTGCTTGGGATCATATTAATGTCTTTCCCACAGAAGAAAGCTACGACCAGCAGTTTGAAAACTATGTCGATGGGCTGTCGGAGGAAGCTTACCTCGTGTATTACCTCAGAGATGAGAAAGTAAGACGAATCGCCGCCTCCCACGGTCAAAGTTTGGGCTATCATGCTTTGCGTCGAATAGGTGATAGCCAAGTGTCTTTCGAGGGAGAAGTCTTTGATATCTCGATCATCGGGGAGCACAATCTTCAGAATATGGCGGCGGCCCTCCATGTGTGTAGGCACCTGGGTATGTCGACGCAGGAGTTCTTTGCTGCTACTAAGCACTTTAGTGGAGCGGATCGTCGACTAGAGGTAGTGGCCAAAGGGGAAGACTGGACCGTTTTCTATGACTTTGCGCATGCACCGAGCAAGGTAAGAGCGACCACCGAAGCTGTAAAAGCATGGTATAGCGACCGAAGGCTAATAGCTTGCTTGGAGCTGCATACCTACAGCAGCCTCAACAGAGAGTTTATACCGCAGTATCACGGCGTCCTAGATGGTTGTGATGTGGCTGCAGTCTACTATAGCGAGCATACTTTCGAGATCAAAAAGATGACGCCGCTGTCGGAGGAAGAGGTCCGGTCAGCATTTGGTAGGGAGGACTTGCACGTCTTTACGTCCCAAGAAGCACTGGCGAAATTCCTAAAGCAACAGCAAGCAAAAGCAGCTAATCTGCTATTGATGTCGAGCGGTCGATTTGATGGGATGCAAATTGATCAGCTCTGGACTTGACCGCATAGGAGCGGATCTCCATATTTGTGCTCAACATTCACCTGATACTTTCTAACGCCATGAGAGCAATAGTCTTTTGCCTGTTTCTATTTGGAATGCTTGCCTCGAGCTGTAGTCCTAAGATTGTGTCTGAGGTCGCAGAAGAGCCCAAGCCTGATATCTCAAAGAAACCCATGCCGGAGATCACCTTCAAGGTGGACACCATTCACCTGGGTAGGCTCGTCAAGGGCGCCAAGGCTCCGATGGTCTTTGAGTTTACCAATACAGGAGACAGCGATCTGATCATAGAGATCGTGACCACCTGCAAGTGCACCAGCATCGACTGGCCACGGGAGCCCATTCCTCCAGGCGGTACTGGGAAGATCACGGCTACCTACGACACGACAGACCAAGCCCTCGGGCAGGTTCGCAAGACCCTAGATGTCGTTGCTAATACGGACCCCTTGCTGGTAGAAGCCTTTTTCACTGCTGAGGTTGTTGCTCCTTGAGCCTCCTTGAGTGGATCGCAGTGGGCTTCAGTATCGCTTACTTGCTGCTGGCGGTCCGAAATGAAGTGTGGTGTTTTGTGGTCGGCTTTGTGAGCTCCGTGCTGTGGGCTTACGTCAGCTTAGACTATTACAACCTCAAGTGGGATGCCCTGCTCAATGCTTTCTACGCGGTGATGTCAGTCTATGGATGGTTTGCCTGGCAGTATGGAGATCCTATTGCACAACGGCAAGCGCTGCCGATTACCAGCAGGTCAGCACTATGGCATGTAGGAGCGATGGTAGGGGTCTCGGCATGCACGGCACTATTGACGTGGAGTGGGTCGGAGATATTGGATACCAACTACCCGTTTTGGGATAGCTTGTCGACTGTCTTGTCGGTGTTCGGGACTTTTCTATTGACCCGCCGCATCATTAGCACCTGGATGTACCTGTTGGTAGCAGACTTGATCTATATAGGTATCTATGGGCTGTCTGGCGCCTATCTATTTATGGGCATGATGGTTGTCTACAGCGTGATGGCGGTGGTAGGCTATCGCAGCTGGATGCACATCAAGCAGCAGGCCTAGCTTGCCTCTTTAAGCAGTAGGGTGTAGACGGGGTAGTGGTCACTATAGCCGCCTTGATAGGTGCTTCCTGAGAAGGTCCGATAAGGGTAGCCTTTGTATCTGCCCTTACGCTGTACTAAGAACTTCTTGTTAAAGACATTGGCCTTGTAGTAGAAGTATCCGCCATCTTCCTGGTTTAAAAAAGCAGGCGTAAAGATCAGTTGGTCAAAGAGACTCCAGACATCTCGATACGCATTGGAGCCTATGCCTCGGCGATAGAAATCAATCATGGGGTTATAGGTATCCCCGAGTTTGACTTTTTTCTTTTTGCCCTTCGATCGTAGAAAGCCTCGCACACTCTCACTCGTGGGGTCGTCATTGAGGTCACCCATGACGATGACTTTGGCGGTGGGGTCGATGGCGGTGAGGGAGTCGATAATCTGCTTACAGATTTTGGCCCCTTTGATCCGGTAGGGGTTGGTACGGTCGGCCCCGCCTCGACGAGATGGCCAGTGATTGACCAAAAAGTGTATGGTGTCACCATCGAGTTCACCGGCTACATGGAGGATGTCTCGCGTGTGTTTTCTGACTGAATCACGGTAAATAGGGAGGTCATGGATGCTCTCGTGAAAAGGAGTGAAGTGGTCCTTATTGTAGATCAGCCCCACATCAATACCTCTAAAATCCTTGCTGTCGTAGTGAATAATATCGTAGTTACGGTTAGCCAAGCTGGGCTGGGCGATTAAGTCTTCGAGCACTTTCCTGTTTTCGATCTCCGAAACTCCAAGTACTGATAATCCCTGTGGGGCCTTGTCTATTCCTATTTGAGAGATGACATAGGCCATATTGGCTACTTTCTCTTGGTATCGCTCTTCTGTCCAGCCTTTGCTGCCTTCCGGCAAAAACTCTTCATCCCAGATGGTGGTATCGTCTTGGGTGTCGAAGAGATTTTCTAAATTGTAAAAGCCTACACTGGCGATTTTGTACTGCACGCCTTTCTGTGCCAATAAGCTAAAGCTCAGTAAGATAGAGGGTAGTAGTGTGAGGATTGTCTTCAATTTCATAGTAGCAAAAGTAGCAGATAACAGTGCAAGGAGGGGGATTGTTTACGCAATTTAATGATTAGATAATATACTAGACTGAGGTATGACCTAACCTAAAGCTGTACTTTTACAGTCTTAAGTAGAACCCGCCACCTAATGTTGAGACGAATCAATAGTTGCCAAGTCATTGTTATTCTTGTGATTAATGCATTTTTAACAAATGTCTATGCAGCAACAATCAAGGGGAAAATCACTTCCGATGTCGATGGCAGTCCTGTTATCGGTGCCCTCGTAGAAATAGAAGGATCTGACGATTATAATGTTACTAATGCCTTAGGGCGGTACGTGATCAATGGTGTCGAGCCAGGTCAGTACACCTTGCTAGTGACGGCCGATGGCTACGACGACAAGCAAGTGTCTATCACTGTAGCCAGTGATGTCACCGTCCAGGACCTAGTCATGGAGGCCAAGACGACCACTGTCAATAAGTCGAGCACCATCGGACTGATTGAGATCGAGGACTTGAGCGAGGATAGTGAGCAAGGGCAGGCAGAATATAGCTCTCTACTGACAGCGGGCCGCGACGTTTTTGACAATGCAGCTGCCTACAACCTTAGCAATGGACGGTTTAGACCTCGTGGATTGCTTAACGAATATACCGACACCTACCTCAATGGTATGTATATGAATGACCTGGATGACGGTCGTGTCAACTGGGGCTTCTGGGGAGGTCTTAACGATGTGCTCCGTGCTCGGAATGCTAGATCAGGCTTGGCCAATGTAGATTTTGCCTACGGAAATATCGGTGGTGAAACCAATGTAGACTTACGAGCCTCCAGTCAGTGGGAACAGAAAAAGCTGGTCTACACTCGGGGTAATAGATCGTATGCCAATCGGATTATGATGACGTATGGCACCGGTATGATGGAGAATGGATGGGCCATCTCTGCGTCTGGTTCTAGGCGATGGGGAGATCAAGGATATATTGAGGGTACCTACTATGACTCTTGGAGTTACTTCCTAAGTGTCGATAAGCGGATAAATGACAAGCACCTATTGAATATCGTGACGCTGGGATCGCCGACTATCCGAGGACGATCGACCGGTAGCGTCCAAGAAGCTTACGATCTGGCGGGCACCAATTACTACAATCCAGCATGGGGGTGGCAAGAGGGCAAGGTGCGAAATAGCCGAGAGTATCGAAGCTTCCAACCCATCAGCATGTTGCGTCACGACTGGCAGATAAGTGAAAAAACTAGCCTTACTACGACTGCTGGTGTGCAGCTCGGTGATTTCGGTAGTACTCGACTCAATTGGTTTAGTGCCTCGGATCCCCGACCAGATTACTACCGAAAGCTGCCGACATTCCAACAAGATCCACAAGCACGTGAAAACCTCAGAGACCTGTTTAGGCAGAATCCGGAGATTTTGCAGGTGGATTGGAATAACATGTATCAGATTAACTACCGCAATGTGGCAAACCCCACTACTTTCGACAATATTAATGGTATCGAAGGTAATACCGTTACCGGTGGTGCCGCATCGTATGTGCTCGATGAGCAGCACTTTGATACCCACAAATACAGTGTTAACTCCATCTTGCAGACTGCCGTCAGCGAGAAGCTAGAAATCCAGGGTGGGGCATACTACCTTCGAGAGATTACGAAGAACTATGTGATACTCGATGACTTGCTCGGTGCTGACTTTGCACTCAATTGGGATGACTTTGTAACGAGGGACTTTCCCGGAGATGACACCAAGAAACAGTTTGAGTTGCGCGAGCCCAACCGTATTGTGAGAGAAGGAGATCGCTACCAGTACGATTACGACATGGTGACCAATCGAGCTGGTGCTTGGGGCCAGGCGCTATTTACACTTCCACAGGTGGACTTTTATGTCGGTGGGCAATTGAGCCAGACCAGCTTTTGGAGAGAAGGGAATAACCAAAATGGGATCTTCCCCGACCGTAGCCTTGGTAAGTCAGAAACTAGCCGGTTTCTAAACTTTGGCGTCAAAGGGGGTGCCACCTACAAGATCAACGGCCGTAACTACCTCTATGCCAATGCGCAGTACCTCACCAAGGCGCCTTACAGTCGATTTTCCTTCCTCAGCCCAAGGACGAGGGGTGACCTAGTAGAGGGCCTAACCGATGAAAAGATCTTGGCAGGTGAGGCCGGTTACGCTTTTAAGTATGCCAATGTCAAGGGCCGAGTGACGGGCTTCTACACTAAGTTTAGAGACCAGATCGAAAACCAAGGCATTTACTTTGACTTGATCAATGCCTTCGGAAACCTAGTCTTGACAGACATAGAAAAAACACACAGTGGCGTAGAGTTTGGTGTCGATGTAGCACTCAACCAGACTTGGTCCGTCATGGCGGCAGGATCAGTGGGGGGCTACTTCTATGATAATCGGCCCAATGCTAGATTGACCCAAGATAATACAGGCGAGCCCAGACTTGATGAACAAGTCTACATCCAAAACTTTAGGGTGCCTGGATTGCCACAGCAAGCCTTTACTGGAGGTATTAACTACAGCAAAAACTACTGGTTCGCTAATTTGAATGTTAACTACTTCAACAACATATACCTCGACTTCTACCCACTTCGTAGAACACAAGAGGCCGTTAGTGATATTAGACTAGTAGAAGACCAAGAACGATATCGCTTTATTGTTGATCAGCAAGAAGTAGATCCTCAGTTTACGCTGGACTTTTTTGGAGGCAAGAGCTGGAAGCTAAAGCAGGACCACTTTCTAGCCGTCAATGTCAGTATCGGAAACCTATTAGACAACCAGAATTTTATAACGGGCGGCTTCGAACAGAATCGATTTAACTTTGATGAAGGAGGAGCGACCGGCTTTTTGCCAAGGCTGTTTTACAGTTATGGACGTAACTACTCGGTCAATGTAAGCTACCGTTGGAAATAGAACCAGAACAAGTAAGATTTATACAACCATTATTATGTTGAGATTAAAGATTTGGTCATTACTCGCACTCTGTGCTTTTACCATGTTTGCCTGCGTGGACAGGGATTTTGATGAACCACCAATAGGTGGTGTGGTCGGGGAGCTACCTGCTGAGGACTTTGTCGTGACTGTGGGGGAGATCAAGGCACTTTATGAGCCAGGAGAGTTAATTACCATTGCCGATAGTGTCTATATGAAAGGTGTTATCAATGCCGACGATCAATTTGGTAACATCTTCAAGGAGCTGCTTATTCAAGATCAGAATGACGGGATGCGCTTGCGTGTCGACAAAGTCAATATGTTTAATACGCTGTTTACTGGTCGCGAAGTATTCATCCTAATGGAGGGGCTTGTGATCGGTGACTTTGCAGGGACTATTCAGATTGGGATCGGTAGCGAAAACGGAGAAGACAATGATCGAATCCCTGAAGCTCTTGCCGACCAGATCATTATTCCAGGGGAGTTCGTAGGCGAGCCCGAGCCCGCTGTGGTGACTATCAATGGACTGGATGACAGTTACATGAATATGCTGGTTAAATTGGAAAATGTCGAGGCAGCAAGCCGAAATGAAGGTACGCTGGGTGATGTTTCGGATCCCGCCAACCCTCGCAACAAAAACATCACCATAGAGAATTGTGATGGCGATGAGATTACCTTAAGAAGTTCTGGCTTTTCCGACTTTGCCAGTGAAGAAATGCCATCTGGAAATGGTAGTATAACTGCCATCTACAGTCGATTTAATGATACAAAACAGCTGACCATCAGGGACCTAATGGACTTGGATCTAGATGGTGAAAGATGTGGCGCTGGAGGCGGCGGCGGTGGTGCCAATGCCCTATTCGACGAAAACGGAAACTTCATCGGAGATGCCAGCAAGGTGATGCCGATAGCCACGTTCAAGCAAGACTACTATCGACAAGACGAGGCTGTCTTAATCGAAGACGATATCATCCTACGTGGGCAGGTGATCAGCAGTGACGAAGAGGGCAACTTCTTTAAGGAATTGATCTTCCAAGATGAGACTGGAGGCATCAAAGTACGAATAGATCAGGTCGACCTCTTTACAGAATATCCAGTGGGGGCTGATGTAGCGGTGGTATTGCAAGGCTTGAGTATCGGAGCCTTTAATGGATTGATCCAGGTCGGGGTAGGCTCAGGTAGCGATATCAATCGCATCCCCGAGGACCAGTACAATAATTTTGTCTTTGCCGGACAGGTGCAGTCGGCACCAGCGGTAGCAGACGTTACGATAGCGGACTTAGATGATAGTTATCAAAATCGCTTGATTCGACTCTCTGAGGTGGAGACGGCAAGTAGCAACCCAGGCACTTATGCCGATGCCGCTCAGACGCAAAGCAGAAATATTGATTTGCAAAATTGCATGGGCGAGACGATTGTGCTGCGAACGAGTGGCTTTGCCAGTTTCGCGGATCGCACCGTACCATCTGGCAATGGTAGTATAACAGCCGTCTACGGTGTATATGGGGAGACGAAGCAGATATTTCTGCGCGACGTCGATGATGTAAACTTGGCTGGACAGCGCTGCACAGGCGGCGGTGGCGGCGGCATGGGAGAAGATCCATTTCCTGAAGACTTCTCCTCTAGCCAAGACTTCTTAACACCATGGGATGCCGATGGCTGGCTCAATATCGCCGCCGAGGGAGACCGGCTGTGGTTGTGGAGAGAGTTTGACGACAATGGGTTTGTAGAGGCGAGAGGTTTTGAGGAGCCAATGAGTACCATTGATACTTGGTTAATTACTCCTGAAATAGACCTAGATGAAGTGAGTACTATTTCGTTTAGGACAGCGACGGCATTCTGGACTCACGATGCCCTCACGGTATGGGTGAGCCCTACATTTGACGATCCTGCAGATGCTCAATGGACACAACTTAACCCCCAGCTAGCAGGCCAAGCCCAAGAAAACTACGATTGGGTAGAGAGTGGTGATGTAGTCTTACCAGGCTCAGGAAAAGTCCGAGTAGGGTTTAGACATGAAGGCAACAACTCTAATTTGACAGGTACATACCGAATCGATGATGTTGCCGTCGAGTAAATAGATTACCTTGGTGGACCGAAAGGGTTAGCCTTTGTCGGTGATAACCAGATGATAAAAGAAAGCGGGCTGCTCGAAATCAATTGAGCAGCCCGCTTTTAGTTGTAAATGGGATTTCCCAAGTGATTATTTGAAAAGCCCTCTAAGCAATTGCTGAGCACCCATACCGGCTAGGTCATCCATGACGTTGCCGTCGCCATCTTTGTCCAAGATGCGAGAGAAGATACTCTGATTACTAGGCTGGTGCTTTACTACCCGCTCATTCGCTGTCTGTGCACCACTCTTGAGTAAGTCAAAAAGTTGAGTAGGCTCTGATATATTGTTTTGCCTTCTTGCCTTGCCGAGAGCACCCAATACCACTGGAGCCAGCGTCATAAGTAAGTTGCCTGCCTTAGACTTGTCAAGGCCGCTCATCTTAGATACCATGTTGATCACGCTAGAGATGTTGCCACCTAGCACGTGAGACAATATACCGAGGCCATTCATCGGGTTAGCATCATTGCTGCCGAATAGTCCCATGATGTTATCCAAGACGCTGCCGTCGTGGCTCTTGGTGATAGCGCCAAATAGTGATTGTAGTCCATCCTGAGAGCTAGCATTCTTAGCCAGCGCATTGACCATTGTGCCGATGACGCCATTGACGGCTACTTCTGTTTGTTCTGGGGATGCTCCTCCGATACGCTGCGATAGTTGAGCAATTGCTTTGTCGTCAAGCTGTTCTCTGAGGATACTAATAATGTCTGCCATTAATTCTTATGTGTTAGTGTAAAAAGTGAAAAGATACAACGGTAGGACGTAATTAGCTAAGAATTAGTCACAATACTTGCGGTCACAAGCGTGTTATACATTTGTTATTTTGCCTACCCTTGGCCTCTTATGACGGGTAAAACAGATGTTGCGGGCATAAAGTGGTACACTCTTTGGTATACTACATATAGTAAAATGCTGATATATGAGGGTCTTGATTTGTTTTTTAGGCTGTTTGCTAAGCTGGGACGTCGGTGCTACGAGTACTCCTATTGCAGAGGCTTATATTGAGCGGTACCACGAGATTGCCATCAAGGAGATGCATCGTGCAGGTATACCCGCGAGTATTAAGCTGGCGCAGGGTCTCTTGGAGAGTGATTGGGGTAGGAGTGACTTAGCTACAAAAGCGAATAATCACTTTGGTATCAAGTGTGGTAGTCAATGGTCTGGGCCGACCTTTCACAAAGAAGATGACGACTATGACAAGCGGGGTCGCTTGGTCAAAAGCTGCTTTAGAGCTTTCGCTGATGCTGTACGGAGCTACGAGGCTCACAGTGACTTCTTGACTGACCCCAATAAGGCGTATCGCTATGGTCAGCTTTTTGAGCTTGCTCCGACGGACTATGAGGGTTGGGCTCACGGTCTGCGAGCGGCAGGGTATGCAACGGACCCAGCGTACCCGCAAAAGCTCATTAGCGTAATCGAAAAGTACGAATTGTATCGATTTGACCAAAAGGCCTCTTTGGACCTAGCCGAAGAGCACGTGCCTGAAGCCCAGCCGCTTTCTGCTTACTCGGAGCGAGAGCGGCATGCGGCCAGTATTACCACCCACGCCAAAGCCTATAAGCTCTCTGCCATCAATCGAGTACCCATGATTATTATCGCTCGACCCACGGCTATGGCTGATATCGCCGCTAGCGTAGGACTCAGTACGGACCTGCTCTTGCAGTACAATGACGGCTACGATGAACCGATGGATATAGTACAGCCTGGCGCCTATATCTACGTGCAGCGCAAAAAACGGTCTTTCGTAGGGGATGTGGAGTACCATACCGTAAAGCAAGGCGAGACGATGGAAAGCATAGCCCAGCGCTATGGCATGCGAGTAGAAAACCTCTATGCCAAAAACAAGATGCCGAAAGATGCCATCCCAGAGGTCGGCGAGCAGCTCAACTTGCGGCATTCTGTTTTACAAAAGGAGCGACCTGCTTTTACACGGCCCAACGGTCGTACGCCAGAGTTTTTGGAAATGTAGCTCGATGAGAGCAAGATACAACTTTGCAGCTCTACAGACTACAATTGCTGATTTGCTAGGTTTTTCAGCGGAGTTTTAACCCGTATTATGCATTGGAGAATCGTCATGGGTGTCTAAAGCATAATAGAGAATGTCATCGCTTTCATGCCCTTACTGTATTGTCGTTTGCCTTTCCTGTGGACTAGATTATTTGATGAAAGGGTGGTTTCCGCTGTCGAGCAACTACTCACCTAGTTCGACTATTATTGCAAAACACAAAACGCAGAAAATGCCATAGGCAAGTCGGGGCAGCGAATGTATAGCGGACTATATTAAGGTAGCCTAACGCTGCTTGCGATAGAATTTTGCGAAAAACCTACTATATGAGCCATATGAGGAATTGCATATATTGGAAAATCTGTTGTTTGTGTGAGCTGGAATAATCGGACTCAGGCTACTACACCACTGTTGATTAGGCGCCGACTGCCATTGCTCAATTTAGAGAGGATTTCAGAAAAAAACATCCTCAAAGTGCTCTATCTCATAGTCTGTATCATGAAGCACTACGGTGATCAAGTCAAACTGGATGGCCCAGTCATAGTCATTTTCTCGCATGT